>JASDQU010589506.1:36989-53017 GCA_032191745.1 Picea mariana | reverse complement strand
TGCTTCGTAAATAACGAAGCAACTCACACACTAACTGTTGATGAAAACAAGAAGAAAACTAATCTGCAGTTAACTAATCAATCAAGGAACGATTTGCTCAATCAGAGGAGCAAATCGCGGACAAAATGATGGAGAAAATCGCGCAGGAAATCGCGATCTCAACTTGATCGTCTAAGTGATTATTTCAAAATCCAAATAAACTGAAAGTTGTTTAACATGTTGAATCTATTTCTACATAATACAGAAATGAATTCTGAACAACAACAACAAAAAATGTAGAAATGAATTCTAAACAACAAAAAAAAATTAATAATTCATGTAAATTTATAAAAATGAATTATAACAAACAAAAAAAACCATTTCATAAAACAACTAACAGATCAATTCTTCCACTTTGTAACGTCAAGTCATGATGTGTAAGCATGCTCAGCTGCGGGTTTGGACTCGGCTATTAGCTTTAGACAGCAATAAAAGTTGTATGAACATATTAGTGGCGTACGTAATAGGTAGCTCTCCCCGTGCTGGGGCAAGGTGCTTCCGTTCCATCTGAAGTGAAACTGCCAATGTGTCTTCGTGCATGACATTGTTGCCAAAAGTGGATTCCTTACAAGCTCAACTTCTCAACTTCATGGTCGCTTGGCTAAATATCTATATCCACGGGCTTTAGGTATAACATAATTGGCAAAGGGTTTCAAGATGTTGTAAAAATGTTGTGGATTTTCGCGGTGTGAGGTTTTCATCTTTCTTAATCTCTTTAATAGTAATGTAGGATGTTGCATAATTATATTTACAAGTTTATTTTACAATTTAGTACAGCACAGGATATGTAATTTTTTAATTATATTTAGAATTTTATTTTATAATTTACAGGATATGTAATTTTTTAATTATATTTAGAATTTTATTTTATAATTTAGTATAAGATGTGTAATTTTTTAAATTTAATTTAAATATATAAACAATTATCTTTAGCAGTAATGTACGATGTTGCATAATTATATTTACAAGTTTATTTGACAATTTAGTATGGTACACGATGTGTAATTTTCTAATTATATTTAGAATTATATTTTATAATTTAGTATAAGATGTGTACTTTTTTTAATTTAGTTTAAATATATAAAAAATTATAAAAGTTATAATTTTATGTTTTTTTTTTAAATAACTTTTTAGACAATTATAAAAGATTTTAATTTTATGAATATTTTTTTCTAAAACTTTTTAAATAGTATACATATTTTTAGTTTGACATGAAAGAACATAGAATGAGAGAGTATTTTTGAAATATTAAAGATTCAACAATAAGAATATCTTATAAACTCATTTAAAGGTGCAAGGAATCCAACCTAGATGAAAAGGATAACATTCATACGACATGAAAGAACATAGAATGAGAGAGTATTTTTGAAATATTAAAGATTCAACAATAAGAATATCTTATAAACTCATTTAAAGGTGCAAGGAATCCAACCTAGATGAAAAGGATAACATTCATACACATATATGTGTATATATATATATAGTATTATTTTGCTATATATATATAATTTTGGATTGAAAAAAAAAGAAGTGTATATGGTTATAGGGAGATGTTTTCACTTACGAAAGGTAAATATTGAGAATGTAATTATATATATAATTTTGGATTTAACAAAAAAACATTGTATTTAGAAGAATGGGATCACTCAGGTTACACTTAAAATTTGAAATGGATTTAGATTATTAATAGTCAAAACGTGAAAAATTGTACCCCAGATCAATTTTCATTGTCAGAATTTAGAGACTTGGAGTCGCTTCATGTTTGCATTGTCCAAAAACACATTCAAATCAATTTTCATTGTCAGAATTCAGAGACTTGGAGTCCCTTCATGTTCGCATTGTCCAAAAACACATTCCGTAAAAGTTTAGAATAGCGTCTCAACTAGTTCGGTATTAGCAGGAAGTCAAAGTCAAATAGGGTTGCTCGATAGCCCAACAGTGCGGTGATATTGCAATCACGTCTGTGCATGAAACTCAGACAGACAACGTGCAACTTGCGGTTCGACAGAAAGTGTGCGTTCACGTGAAATGTGGCTTGTCTACAGTGAAAGTTGTTCCACTTGTTGAGATAATATCGGAGAAAGTCTTAGATAAGAGACATGAGGTTGTTCTTCAATCAAATTTGAATTCATTTGCTCTTGGTATTTAGTGATTGATATTAGTTAACAGCTCGCTCCGGAGATTGATATACTTATCATCTTCCTGTGAAATGTCAGGCGCAGCACAATTATTTTATTCCCGAAGAGGTTGATTCTTAAGTGTGATATCTCGAACCCTCTTTCTTTTTTTTTTCTGATGGGTGGTGACCCATTGAGACGGGTCGCGTGCATTTGTCTTTCGGTGTTACGGACTGCCCACGGTTTTGTACGTAGCGTTGCTCGCCAAATCGACAAAATGGCTGGCCGGGAATATAACGCATTTTCAGGGCTTTTTCTTATCCGAAGTTACATGAATGCTTGCAACTTCCGACAAAAACCTAACATACAATAATTCTCTGAAATCATCCCTATCTGTGTCATGAGCTGACTGAAATGAAATCGAGATATAGTGTAGCAAATGTTAAAAGAAATTAACCCCAAAATAACAAAATAATGCTCTTGGGAGCATTATTTTGCTTATAGCCTGCTAAGAATAGCGTCTCAAATAGGGTTGCTCGATAGCCCAACGGTGCAGTGATGTTGCAATGACGTCTGTGCATGGAACTCAGATATGCAACGTGCAGCTTCCGGTTCGACAGAAAGTGTTCGTTCACGTGAAATGTGGCTTGTGTACAGTGAAAGTTGTTCCACTTTTTGACATAATATTGGACAAAGTCTTCAATCAAATTCGAGTTCATTTGCCCACGGCTTTGTACTTAGCGTTGGCCAACGCATTTTCAGGGTTTTTTCTTATCCGAAGTTACAGGAATGCTTGCAACTTCCGACAAAAACCAAACTTGRAATACCAGATGAACAATAATTCACTGAAATCACCCCTATCTGTGTTATGAGCTTAACTGAAATGAAATCGAGATATACGTTGAATTCTTCTCYTTTTTTCTATAGTTTGGATTTGGCCCATTTATAGCCTTCAGCTAAATGATAAAGTTTCTAATATATGGAAAGTCAAGGATCATAGATCTAGTGACSTGTAATGGAAARCTCACACTATTTTTTAATTTTAGGTATAAAACGCCCCATGTTGTATAATAAGTAGGGCCCGCATATGTGGAAAAATGGAAAAACACCTTCTAACCAAATTTGCATAGAGTGAAGCAAATATTACTATAACAATTAGTCTTAATAATTTTAAAAGATATATAATTCCTAAAAAAAAWATCCTTAGGGCTCTCTCCACTTCTTAAATGCACCATCCCTAGAGTCAAGCCCTCAAGAATTGTGGTGAAGGCACTCATAAATCATCTCATGACGACCCCTCTTGCATTCCTACTCAAGCTAACAATGATACTAATGCAAACCACCAAACCCATATTTTGATGATTGCATGGAAGATCCTCTACAACGTAATGATGCTCAACCCAGATGGCAACTTGCTCACTTCATTTTGAGGGAACTTGTGATGCCCAAATACGAAATCCGCTCAGAGTGAATGAAAAATTGTTTTAAGTACATCAAAGATCATGTGGTCATTGATATGTTTCTTAGAAATTTTCCCACATAATGAGACCTTGTTGTTGGATAAAATCACACTGGAAACCCAAAGATCACTTCAAGCTCAAGCTCAAATATAAAGGTTTTTTAATGACCATTTTTTGAAATTAGGAGGACCGAGAAAGAATTTTTGAAAATGGGTCCCATTTTTTTCACAACAGACTTATATCTTTGATATTCAATCCCAACAAAGAAAAATTTACCCATGTGTTAGTATAATTTTTTCTCTATTCGCTTCCACATAAATACTGGGATGAAGAAATCCCGATAGGAATAGGTAACACTCTAATGAAATATGTTAAATATACAAATTCTACTAAGCAAGGTCACTAGACTTCCTATGCTCGGATCTGCATCTACATGAATTTTTATATCTCTTTCCCTAAATTGATATACCTTAGCTATCATAACTCTAACTAGATACAAACCCTAGACTATGAGTTCATACCCTTTCGTTGTGTGTAGTTCCATGAGAATCCATACCTCTTTAAAGAATATTTGTTATCGGATTAATCGGTAAGTGCAGACACAAACTAATCTCCCTAGTTTCACCATGAAACTAGAACAGAACAAGACAAAATATAAAACTTTCCCTAAGTTTCAATCATCAAACATACTAAGGAACAAGAGATAAATGGCATACCTTTTAAATGTCGTGTGTCCTCGCTAGTGTCATCCTCCCTCCATTCCAAGGCTTATGGGATGTTGAATCTGTAAAAAGACACAAGCCAATGAAGTGAAAGTAACAACGTATACTCAACAAAACTTATGTATGTGATCAAGGAGTCATACAATAAAATAAGACCAATTTTATGAGAAAGAAATATATTGATGTATTAGAGATATGAAAAGGAGAATACAACCGATGCCTTCAAGTTGTAAGGTCCCTTCCAACAGTTCCTTGCTTCCCACACACTTCGGCTCCACGTATTATGAGATCAACAATCTATATTGACAAAGAAAATCTCAAATCCAACGTACAAGCTCCAAAAACTCCAAGCTACAAAACAACTAACTTTCCCCATGAGAACTCCTCTCCTTTCATAGGATGAAAAGGATAGGGTGAGGAGGTTCGGATGATCCCAAGAGATCAGGGATGCGACATAGATCCAAACCAATCGGAGGACACGTCACCAAATAATCTTCTCTTTCAAGAAGCATCGAGAAGATGCTCACTTTTACCACGTACGAAAATTGTTGCACCCCTATAAATGAGCAGAGTGTGATGACGTCGCAAGCCAAGTTTAGTGCAACAAGCAATGATATGGGATCATCGTACCCCTAACATTAGGTAGGGTGCGATGATCCTCCTTAATAGGGTTTTTACAAAGGAAAAGACAACTTCTTCTCTCAGGCAAAGTTATTCTCCCTTATCTCTTCAAGAATTCAGGCCATTGATCCTTCTAAAGACCAATGATAGGTTTGCATCATTAACGGTCATAGGGATGATGAAAATAATGTATAACAGTGAGCCCCCCAAAGTATGAATTTATAACAAAGTGATAGATGAAATACTTTGTCGAGTATGTGTAGGGAACAAGGAACATGTCGGTTGGAAACCTACAAACAAACAAGGAAATACAGTACAATAATATCTCCATCACTGAAGTAGGCATTCCCATACCCAGAATATAAATGACTCAAAACATAAATGTCGACATATTAAGATTCATGTCAAGTATGACAGGTCATGGCCAGTAAACATACATTGTGGATCCATGCCAATATGATTGAAATATGAACATAGACACCAAAAATGCATTGTGGATCTATGTGTTTAAAGACTCAAATTTGAACATAGCTACGAGACATACACTGTGGATCTATGCAACAGTACAATCTAAATATACTCCAACGCAACCTGAATCTGTCAGAAAAATTTAGAGTCTTCATCTCCACCACTCTATAGTATGAATCTAACCATGCGAATACATGTGCTGAAGTTGAACATGGTAGAAATCACTTGATTATTGGTCATTAATAAATATCATTAATACATGTGAAGGCAATCACCATTAATGTCAATGACTCGTAAGGTACACTGATACAATCCAACGAGTGCAAATTTGTGAGTTGAAGTCGAACACTCGGCGGAATCTCCCAATAATGGGTCAATGATGAAAACCCATTGTCGAAAGCGAGGAAACCTGCTATTGAGGCATGAAAGTTCCAACGTTCCAATTAGTTTCTAAGTCTAACTCCTGGATAATGATTTGAAGTCAACAGGAAAAGTCCTATCATAGGAAGGCCTAAATGTATCCTCCTTCAATGACATGAAATGGGTAAAACTATTTGAAGTAGATCACAGTAACAGGTGATTTAGGACTGACTCAGGGATGGTCGACGCAATAGAAGGCTTAAGGACTACAGAAATGGTCGATGCAATATAAGTCTTTCTTTTTTAACATATTTACGACACGACAATTGTCTTGGAAACATTGACTCAACAACAGGGATCACATACCAATTTGTAATATTATAAAGTAGTATGATCAAGAGACAAGCGGATTTTACAACCTAGAAACAAAGTGAGTGAAAGGGTATCATGTTCAAAAGAAACTCTTCCATAGAATACATGCTTAGATACATTTATTTCTCAATTTTGCACCCACCATTTCTGGCAAGTACCTCTTTATTTTTACACAATCTTGAGGAGGATAACATATGCTTGAACTATAAGGTCATCCTTCGGATGAGTCCTTTGGAGTATATTTAATGAACCCTAGGAAGGAATGGTTTGGTCCCATATGGGCCTTTTGATGTTTGTTTTATGAGTACAAAGAAAGAAAACTTCGGGGTTTTTCATTTTTAGAGAGTCTGAAAAACACTTAAAGCGAATTTCATCAGGTCATTTTTTGTAAGTTAGTCTAATGAGACCGAAAAAGATTTAATATACCGCTCAACAGACGTTTTTTTCAATTACTTTAGTGAGCATGAAAAGAACAATATCTCTCGACAATCGTTTTATTTTTAGAGTGTCTGAAAAGATCTTAAAGGGAACTCCAGGGGGTTCCTTTTTCATATAACCTTCACGAGTTCGAAAAGTGATAATAGTTTACTCGGTTACATTATCCTATATTTACAAACATGAGAAAGAACAAAGACTGAGCTCGGGATTGTTTTCATTTTAACGCAAGATTAAATCAAAGAAAAACTATGCTTGGGATATATTTTATTTTTACACAAGCTTAAAACTAGCCAAAACTATGCTTGGGATAGATTTTATTTTTACAAAAGCTTAAAACTAGCCAAAACTATACTTTGATCTAGTTTCATTTTTACACAAGTTTGAACCAAAGTATAAACTATTCTTGTGACTTCCTAACGCATAATCTAGGGATGGTTGGTACTTAGTGCCTAGCTTATGAAGCTAGCGATGTAACTTTAGCATGAAGTCAACGGATGAAAGCATTGCCCCCCAGGCTTTGGTTCTTCCAATGGAACAAGAGGATGGAAATAAGCTTCAAATACTATACATAACGAATTACTTGTCTAGATCGAAGAGGGGGGGGGGGGAATGATGCTCGAGAATCTAGGTTCAATCCCCAGGCTTTTGTTTCATTTTTTAATGATCTTGACACAGAAACAAGAACTATGCTTGTAAGATTTGTTTCATTTTTTAATGAGGTTGCTACAGAGATACAAAAACTATCCTCACAAACTTTGTTTCATTTTTTAACAAGGTTTTCATAGAGACACAAAACCTATCCTCGAAGCTGGTTTCATTTTTTAACGAGGTTGAAATCAGAAAATTATGCTCAAATAGTCTCTTCTTGATCATGGATTCCAAGAGGATAGTGCTTTGGAAAGACACCATGTCAAGGGAAAAAACTCAGTCATGGAATCCAAGAGATCTTCACTCGATCGAAAAAACACACTTTGGAAGGAACACATGTCGAGGGCCATGATATGGGTAAGTAGGTCAGGCTCCAATAGCTCTACTAAAGAGATCACCATGTCAACTACCAGATCCAAGTCATAAGAGAATGAGTGTACAGTGAGAGGCTCATCTGAATCAGTAGTTGAAAGCATGGGATACAGCACCACATAATTGATCTATGGTGAGTGAGATACCATCTACATGAAAGAACCGTTTAGGAAACTCATTGAGTTGATGGTCCAGTCAAGGCCAATGAACGAAAGTTGATAAATAGTCACAATTCTTCCATCGTGAGGGAAAGATATCACACAAAAAAGAGTGGATACGATAGATTTCATGGCATAGACATAATCTCTCCTGCGTAAATCGAAATCCAAGGGGTATTGCACTACCATAACATCAATAAAGACAATTTTCCCTCCCAAAGTTACAGGAAACTGAGGAAGGACTCCTAAAGGGTGATTTCCCTTCTGTTAAAAGCTAACAGATTCTGTGTAACCGACACAAGCTGAGGATAACCCAAAGCTTGTCAAGGAATAGAGGAAAAAATACTAACGGATGCATCTTCGTCTATCAATGTTTGAGGAACATAATAGGTACGTAATAGGTAGCTCTCCCCGTGCTGGGGCAAGGTTGTTCCGTTCCATCTGAAGTGAAACTGCCAATGTGTCTTTGTGCATGACATTGTTGCCAAAAGTGGATTCCTTACAAGCTCAACTTCATGGTCACTTGGCTAAAGGGTTTCAAGATGTTGTAAAAATGTATAACATAATTGGAAAAGGGTTTCAAGATGTTGTAAAAATGTTGTGGATTTTCACGGTGTGAGGTTTTCATCTTTTGTACGATGTTGCATAATTATATTTACAAGTTTATTTTACAATTTAGTACAGCACAAGATGTGTAATTTTTTTATTATATTTAGAATTTTATTTTATATTTTAGTATAAGATGTGTAATTTTTTAAATTTAGTTTAAATATATAAACAATTATTTTTAACAGTAATGTATGATGTTGCATAATTATATTTACGTAGAAAGGCATACATTTATTGACAATGGGCACATTTAATATGTTTTTAGTACTTAATCAGTGTTGTATGGACAAGATTAAATAATGCTGAAATATTCTTAATTGTCCCAATAAATCAATGGTTGTGATTTCAACCACTAATTTCCTTACTATTATAAAGACATCCGTTTACATAAATCAATGGTTGTGATTTCAACCACTAATTTCCTTACTATTATAAAGACATCCTTTTACATGTTTATTTTTTTACTTTTACTTAATCATATTTAAAATTTACTATGATGGCTAGTGATTGCCATCTAGTGATTAACGTTTCATTTTCTAAAGAGTCCAAGTTTACCTGCCACGATTTTTACTCCAACTATTATTCACTAGGTGAGATTTTCTTGCCTAGAGCTCTTACCGCTTAGTCTTACCGTGTCGGTTATTTAAAACACAAGGTTCCTCTATTATTTAATGCCCAGGGCTTGGTTATTTCGGCGTTCACCAGCCACAAGTGACTTCTGACTGTGTTAGTTACACGTTTATTTGACAATTTAATATAGTAAACGATGTGTAATTTTCTAATTATATTTAGAATTTTATTTTATAATTTAGTATAAGATGTGTAATTTTTTAAATTTAGTTTAAATATATAAAAGTTATAATTTTATGTTTTTTTTTTTTAAATAACTTTTTGCACAATTATAAAAGATTTTAATTTGTTGAATATTTTTTTTTTTAACTTTTTAAATAATACACATATTTTTAGTTTGGCATGCGAGAACATAGGATGAGAGAGTATTTTTGAAAAATTAGAGAAGATAGGATGAGAGAGTATTTTTGAAAATTGGAGGTTTAACAACAAGAACATTTTATAAACTCATTTACAGGCATAGTCTGTCACTTGCAAAAAATCCAACTTACATGGAGAGGATAACATTCAATGTATATATAGTATTATTTTGCTATATATAATTTTGAATTGAAAAAAAAAAACGTGTATATGGTTATAGGGAGATGTTTTCACTTACTGAAACTGATGTAGGAGCATTGCCAACTCATCAAGCGAGCCAACACATCAAGCAGAGATCAACTGGATAAACAACCCCAAATTTTTGAAGTGCTTTGGGATTGTAGCGCAAGTCTTTAATGAAGCCATTTATGAAGGCGCATCTGTATATTGTATTGGACCTTGAGCCTTTAAGCTCTCATCCTTTGGTAGATAGTCGGCATTTAATAGACTTAATGTTGGTAGATAGGATGTTTAAGTCTAGATTTGATAGTTTAGAGTCCGAGAGGGAAAATGGATACAGACACTCTCATTGTACCATTGTAAAATAATAGTAGATGAATCATTCAGGAGAAGAGAAGAGAAACCGGAGAATATTGTATGAAGAACACCCATGTACAGGCATTTGAATTAATAGAAGGAAGCTTTGATTCAAACTCATGGTTTGTGTTGTTTTTTCTGTGTATTGATGCTATCATCATGAATGTTTTCTTTCTTGTTATGAATTTGCTTTGTATATGCTGTGCATGTGATTTCATGTTTCAACCTGAAGTCTGAAAGGGAGAGAGAGTGAGGTTCAATTGTTTCTCTATCTGAGCCAGGAGATTCCTGCAAGGTGTGCAGTTGAAAACATCTACAAGGAGTGCATTGATGGAGGCTCAAGTAGTTTAACTCTTGTTCTCATTCACCCAGAAGTGGATTTGGGTTGTTGAAGCTGTGCAAGGAGTGTGCAGGCTGAAGAGGAAGTCTCAGTTGTAAATCTGAGCAAAGGAAATCAAAGACTGTTGCTGCAGAAGTGCGCAGAGTCGGAAGGATTCAACACTTGGGAAGTTGTTGAATGTTGAGCGCAAGGAGTGCGCACAAGTTCCTCTGAAAGAATCAGAGTGGAAAAGCCCAGGAGGTATAGCACCTTCGTGATATCGTTAAAGGAGAGCACAAGAGGTTTGTGCCGTGGAAGGTTCGAGCAGGAGATGCAAGTGCAGGTGTCGGAGGACAAGTTCTGGGAAAGAACACTTAGCCATTCTCAAGAAATCTTCAAGGAGGAGAAATTGACGATCAAGATTCACAGAGGAAAATCACGAAATTCCGTCAGCCGTTAGATCTTGGGAAGCTGCACAGGGTTTAAGTTCTAGCGAGCAGAGGAGGAGTCCCGGAGGAGTCATCGGGATATTAGAGTCATCGGGGTTTTGCTGGGCAAGAGAATCGAGACCTTGTGGTTCTCGATATCCTCAGAAAGAATCTCAACCGTTGATCTCAACAGGACACGCGCCAGACATCAGGAGAAGAGTCGGGGTTCAGTCCATCGGAGGATCGGGTTTTTGAAGACATAGAACTCTCGCAAGTTGGAATCGTGATCCGTGATATCCCGATGGGAGCTCAGAACTGTCCATTGGCAGGGACATGTGGCAAGAGATCCTGAAGAGTCGGAGTTTGGAGGCATCAGAGTTTTTCGAGGCAAGAAACTCTCGTATGTTGGAATCGCGATCCGCGATTTACCGATAGGATCAGAACCGTTCATTTGCAGGGAAACGTGTCAGGAGATCCCGAGGAGTCGGGGATCGGGGAATTGAAAGTCCCGTGCACATGACAACGGGAATCGCGATATCTCGATACATGATTTCCCGACAGGGTTAAGGACCGTAGTGGAGGACAGGTGTCGAAAGGTCAACCCTCACAAGGACTCAATGCCAAGTGGCATCGGCATATCGCAAACTCGGAGGTTCGTGAGTTGGAGCTGCAAGGAATTGTGTCAAGAGTTGCGAGATCGCGAGAAGCGATATCTTGGCAACCGTCGGTTAGCCTGTGAGACCGCAAGAGCGAGTGGAAGACAGGTGGCAGAGATCGGAGATCTCGCGAACTCAGGAGTTCGCAGGGTGAAAGCCCAAATATTGGGGGTCTCAAGTCGCGAGGATGCGAGGTTGTGAAGGCGTGACAGGGGAGTATCGGCGTCTCGGCACATCGGGACTCGGGATTTCAAGAAATGAGTGCTAGGAGTCACGAGTAGCGAAGTCGTGAGAGAGACAAACTCCCGATAAATTGGGATAAGGTCAGCATTGACTGACAGGTCATCGAAAATCGGGGATCCGTGAGGTGAGTGATTCACGACCTCGTAAGTACTTATTTCCCGACGGGGAATTTTCCGACAGGAGCAAGAAATCTTGGAGAATATTCATCGGGGTTTGGGGATTTGTGAGACCCGATCTGGTGGCTACAGGACTCGCAATCACGCGAGGTCCTATTTCCCGATAGAACAAAGGGAGATCATAAGGAGAGTCCTGTGGGTGTAGGAAAGTCCCGATAAGGGATTTGAAGAGCATTTCAACTCTTCGGGCCGAAGGAAAAGAAGGTCCTGTGGGAGTGGATGTGCCCTGGGTGGCGCGTTTGCGTCAGAGTGGTATCAGAGCGAGAAGGTTTCTCTGTTTTCTGTAGCAGAGAAGAAAAGAAGATTTCACCATGCCGCCGAGGAGAGAAAGACAATCACCCAATCCATAGGATAGGGGGAACCAGAGAGGAAGAGGGAGACAAGCATAGAATCCAAAAATGGAGAGGCTGATACGTGATCTCCGAGTGAGACTAGAAGATATGGAAGCAGCGCAGAGACGCACAGCCAGTGCTNCTCTGTTTTCTGTAGCAGAGAAGAAAAGAAGATTTCACCATGCCGCCGAGGAGAGAAAGACAATCACCCAATCCAGAGGATATGGGGAACCAGAGAGGAAGAGGGAGACAAGCATAGAATCCAAAAATGGAGAGGCTGATACGTGATCTCCGAGTGAGACTAGAAGATATGGAAGCAGCGCAGAGACGCACAGCCAGTGCTGGAGATCTAAGTGACTCTGAAGGAAAAGTTGAAGTCGAACAACAACGAGAAGTTGCAGTCAAAGATGCAGCCAATGAGCGATTAATTAAAGCTATCGCTTGGATGAGTTCGAAAACAAAGATGGATATTCCAGCTTATGAAGGGAGTCTGGATGTAGAAGAGCTTCTAGATTGGATTAGAGCTCTTGACACTTACTTCGATTATGAGGATATCAAAGAGGATAAGAAGGTTAGACATGCTGTCACACGATTGAAGGGACACATAATATTATGGTGGGATGAGCTTCAAGTAGACAGACGTTCCAAAGGTAAGCAAAAGATTAAAAGCTGGGATCGAATGATTGCGAAGATGAAGGCAAAGTTCATCCCAAGGGATTATCAAATCATACTGTTCAGAAGAATGCAGAACTTGAGACAGAAGCTTATGATAGTGAAGGAGTATACTGAGGAGTTCTGCAAGCTAAATATCAGAGCAGGTCATCGGGAGAGTGATGATGAAAAATTTGCCAGGTATATGAATGGCTTGAGATACGATATCCAGGATGAGATGAGTATGAAAACCATCAGGACGGTGGATGATGCATATCAAATGGCATTGAAAGCTGAAGAGAAGCTGAGTTGTAAGCCAGGACAGCGAGGCCGAGGTAGGAGCCAGCCAAAAGGTAAGTCAGTTGCCCAAGATAGGTTTCATAAATCCAAGGACGACTGGAAAAATCCTCAGACTAGAACAAAAAGAGGTAGAAGTTCACAACGAGGCTAGCATGCTGAACAACAAAGATAGTATACAGAACAGGGTAGAGGATATGTTGATAATAACATATTTCCTCGTACCAGAGGTAGAGGAAGAGGCAGAGGTGGAGTCATCACATGCTTCACGTGTGGAAAGAATGGACACAAGGCAGTTGACTGTCTAGATAGGAAGAAGGATGGAGGAGAAGCTCACATTGTCGAGGCACAGAGGTGGGATGCTAAAGCAGAAGACGCAGAAGACGGAAGGTCATTGATGATGCGTAAGGTTCTCTTAACACCCGAGAAGGAGGTGAAGGACACAACTCAAAGAAACAAACTTTTCAGAACCACATGTAAGACCAAAGACAAGAAATGCAAGGTTATCATGGATAGTGGTAGCACAGATAATATCATTTCAACCGAGATGGTAGAAAAGATGGAGTTGGAGACGACTGATCACCCGAGTCCATACAAAATCTCATGGCTACAGAAGGGACATCAGGTAAGTGTCACCAAACAATGCTTAGTGGACATCAAGATAGGAGGATACAATGATAAAATACTCTTTGATGTTATTCCTATGGATGTATGTCATTTATTGCTAGGTAGACCATGGCAATATGACAGGAACATAATTCATGATGGGAAGATGAATACGTATACTTTGGAGAAGAATGGAAGAACACATATGCTCCTTCCAATTAAAGATAAAGAAGTAAAACCGGAACCGAGAAATATTGTACTTCTCATGAGTGGGAAGGAACTTATGGCAGAAGTAAAGAAGAAGGAAGATCCACAATTCTTTGTGGTCAGGAAACCAAAAATTGTTTTGACCAGCACAAGAGTGGATGATTTGTCGGAAGAAATTCAGGAACTGCTGGAAGAGTTCGCTGACATTGTGGTAGACGAATTATACCATTCGTTGCCACCGATGAGGAGCGTGAGTCATCATATAGACCTCATACCAGGAGCCAGTTTTCCGAACAAAGCTATGTACATGTTGACGCCGCAGGAAAATGAAGAAGTCAAAAGGCAGGTACAGGAACTGTTGGATAAAGGATTGATCAGAGAAAGTTTAAGTCCGTGTGTCGTTCCAACGGTACTGAGTCCAAAGAAAGATGGAGGTTGGAGAATGTGCACCGATTCCAGAGCCATTAACAAGATAACCATCAGGTACAGGTTTCCATTACCATGAATGGACGACTTGATGGATTGTTTAAGTGGAGCCAAATTTTTTTCAAAGGTTGATTTGAAAAGCGGATACCATCAGATTCACATGAGAGAAGGCGATGAGTGGAAGACAACCTTCAAAACCAACGAAGGGTTGTACGAATGGCTAGTCATGCCGTTTGGCTTGATAAATGCACCGAGTACCTTTATGAGGTTGATGAATGAAGTGTTGAAGGAATTCATTGGTAAGTTTGTCATTGTTTATCTGGATGACATATTGATTTTCAGTAAAACCAAATCAGAACATCTGAATCATTTAGTTGCAGTAATGAAGAAGCTACAGTGGGAGAAGCTGTTGGTCAACATGAGGAAATCTTCATTTATGAAGGCAGAACTCATTTACTTGGGATTTTTCATATCGACGAATGAATTAAAGATGGATCCAAGTAAAGTGGAGGTAATTAAAAATTGGCCATCACCGAGAAATATTTTCGAGGTGAGAAGTTTTCATGGACTGGCTAGCTTCTACCGAAAATTCATCAGGAATTTTAGTGGAATTAGCGCAATGATGATGGATACCGTCAAGAAGAGACATAAATCTTTTCATTGGACTGAAGAAGCAGAGAAGATTTTCAACCTGTTGAAAGAAAAGATCACGGAACAACCGGTTTTGGTGTTGCTAGATTTTACGAAAGTGTTCCAAGTAAAATGTGATGCGAGTGGCTTTGCCATAGGAGTGATCTTGAGCCAGGAGGACAGACCAATTGCATATTTCAGTGAGAAGATGGATGCGGCAAAAGTAAAGTACTCCACGTATGACAAATAATTTTATGCTATCATACAGGCGTTGAAGAAGTGGAGGCATTACTTGATCTCGAAAGAATTTGTTTTGTATAGTGATAATCATGCATTAGAGTTTGTGACTCAACAGGAGAAGTTGAATAAGAAACATGCTAAATGGGTAGAGTATATGCAGAATTTTACATTTGTAATTAAACACATTTCAGGTACTGCTAACAAAGTGGTTGATGCTTTGGGCAGGAAGTGTTTGTTACTGCGGGAGTTCCAAGTCAAAACATTGGGTTTTGAAAATCTTAGAGACATGTATGCATGTGATGCAGATTTTGCAGAGGTGTATGAAGCAACTGAGAATCGTTTTCTCAGAGATAGAATCCCATGGATAGATTACATGATCCAAAATGGACTGTTGTTCAGAGGCAATCAACTGTGCATTCCAAATTGCTCCATGAGGCGGAATTTGCTAAAAGAGAATCACAGTGGTGGATTGGCAGGGCATTTTGGCCACGACAAGACATTTGCAAAGCTAAGAGAAGCATACTTTTGGCCAGGGATGTAGTTGGAAGTCAAGAAGTTTGTCGACAAATGTAGAATTTTCCAGCATTCGAAGGGCAAGAAGCAAAATGCGGGATTCTATCAACCATTACCCATACCCGAGACGCCATGGGATGAAATCAGCATGGATTTCGTATTGGGATTTCCTAGGACGCAAAGAGGACATGATTCGATATTTGTGGTGGTTGACAGGTTTTCCAAAATGGCACATTTTATCCCATGCCAGAAGATCAGCGATGCGACTCATATCACAAATTTGTTTTACAAGGAGGTCGTTAGACTTCACGGATTACCCATAAATATAGTATCAAACAGGGATACGAAATTCATTGGACATTTCTGGAGGACACTCTGGAAGAAGATGGGGAC
>JASDQU010589506.1:26696-36889 GCA_032191745.1 Picea mariana | reverse complement strand
AGAGCATTGGGGATGCATGTTTAACGAAGGATATGAAATCAATCCCACCGGAACACATTCAACAAGTTCGTCGAGCCCTCCGTAAAGATCAGAAAGAACTAGTGGGACCCAATCCATCACTAGGATCCAACCCAATGCTGGGAATTCAAACTAGGAAGTTGAAACCCAAGCAAAACCCTCGGGAGGACAATAATAGAGGAAGAAAACCAAACCTGCAACTTCTATGAGAAATTAAAGATAGCTTTTGTCAATTCTAGCCAAAATGATTTAATTACAGACTCATACCAACCCTCTCCAAGTTTTGAATGAAAATAGTCTCCTCGAATATTCGATGAATAAACAACAAGAGTAAACTATGCAATAAGGTATGTACATAATCTCCTGATATCCTCAAGTTCATCTTTAGCTGATATTCTTTCTAGAGTATGGAAAAATGGTCTTTCCATAGCCTTGGATTCTAAAATATCGGCACATGGGATTGCAATTCTTTGGAATCCTGCCAGATTCCTTTTGGACAACTTTTTTTCCATTGCCAGAAGTTTAACAACTCAATTTAGACAGACCAGATCAAAGGCCACAGGATTCATCACCAATGTTCATGGACCAAAACAACTCAATGAAAAATATTAGCTCCTGCAAGCACTACAAAATATATTATAATTCATTGAGAATCAATCTTAGATCTTAGGGTGATTTTTCAACTTTATATATTCCCTTGAAGAAAAAAGGAAGGAATCGATAGGCTTCACCCATATAGTGTTGTCGTCAATGGCTACATTCAAACAAAACAGTTGATTGGCATTGAAACCATTAATTGTTTGCACACTTGGAACAATCGAAGAGGGGGATCTCAACAAATTGCTTGCTTGCTAGACAGATTCCTAGTTTCTTAATCTCTTATGCTCTCGGGCCTTTATATGGAAGCTAGTGTTCTTCTAGTGTAAGTCTTTGATCACTGGCCTATCAGTCTCAATTTGGAGGAAAGACAAAATGAAGAGGAAATTCTATGGAGGTAGAAATCCCTTATTCAGTGGCTTAAGAAAGGGGAGAGAAATGCCAAATTCCTCTGCAGTTCGATGATTCAGTGATGTGATTCCAATCGCGTTACCCAACTAAATTATTCTCAAGTTAAAAAGCTCACCTCTCATCAGGAATTAGATAAGTAGTTGGTATCCTTTTTCTAGTCTCTATTAACTAAACCTCAACAAGGTTTCTTTGTCGCTACCCAATCCATTACCTGTCACATTCCCTAACTAATCATTGATGACCACAACTGTAGTCTTATGAGATCCATCTCCTTGGATGAAGTTGAAGTTGATGTCATGAATATGTCCCTGGGAAAGTTTCTAGGTCTGGATGGCTTCACGTCCAACTTCTTCCACCAATGGTGGCCTATGGTCAATCATGATGTTTGGTCTCTTACTGTTGAATCTTATAAAATATCAAATGTTATCCTTTTTATTAATGCGTCCTTTCTAACCTTGATCGCCAAAGAAGAGAAAGCGACTTTAACAAATTTCAACATGTTTATAAAATCATGATCACCAAAGTCATATCCTTATGCCAACAATTGTTCATGCCTCTCCCAATTTACCTATAATAATATATCTATGTGGAAGGTCAAATTTTTTTGGATAGCATTATGCTGGCCCATGAGGTACTCCATTCCTTAAAAACAACAAATCCTAAGGAATGTTGATCAAGATTGATATGTCTAAAGAGTTTTAAAAACTTAGTTAGAAATACATCAATAATGTTATTTTTACCTTTTTCTTTCATCTTTCTTGGGTCAGCTGGATTATGACTCTCATCTCCTTAGATCTCTTCTCCCTGTTGATTAGGCTTGGCCTTGCCCCCTTTTATATCTTCTTAGGCATCTAACAAGGTGATATGATTTCTCCTTTTATCTTTATTCTTATGGTTGAAGGGCTAAGTCGTAGTCTAATACCTATTATACACTCTCATAAACTTCAAGGAATCTATCTTCATTCTTCATAATCGCCCCTCTTGCATAATCAGTTTGGTGATGACACCATCTTCATTGAAATTCCATTAGCAAAAGTGGTAGGATATTTTAAAAATATCTTGGATGACTTCATGCAGGCTTTGAGAAGCTCTATTAATCATTTAAAATCTCAAATTTTCTTTTTTCAATTCCATGTGTCCAAGATTCTTGGATTCTCTAGGAGCTCCCTTTTTCTCTAGGAGCTCCCTTTTGTCCAAATACCTTGATGTTCCTCTCCTTGATTCAATTGTTTGTAATTTTTCCTAAGAAGATATCCTCTCCTAGATTGGAAAAATTCTCTCAAGTTGGACTTCACATCCCCTTAGCATATTTTTCTAACTTATTCTTCTAAAATTGGTCCTTGAAGACATCCCACTTTATCTCTTCTCAACTATTACTTCCCCTAAGTATATTCTCAAGGCCGTCACGTCTCTCTAGTGGGAATTTTTGTGACAAGGTGCTAGTACTTCAATGAAATGGGGTTTGGTTGCGTGGAACACTTTCTGTCTCCCCAATCTAAGAGGATAATTGGGGTTGAGAGACCTACAACTTCTTAATAGCATTCTTGAAGTGAAAATTTGGTGGAATTGGCTCCAAGCCAAGGGTAAGCTCTGGTTTGAACTCTAGTGAAACAAATATGATGATCACATTCCCTCCTCAAATATCATTAGAATGAAAGGATATATATCTGGCTCCCTAATATGGAATGCTACCTAGAAACACAAATCCTTAATTCAAACTCAAAGGTTCTCGAAAGTCATATATGAAAGATCTTCCCTATTCTCGGAAGATTCATGGAAGTAGCTTCCAGAACTTTGGTCTAATAGATGACCCTAAACGATAATATCCAATATGAAGAAGGAGACAAAGTATATCAATATTGGAAAACTAACTTAGACTCATTCGATTGGAGCGCCTAGTCAAAGAACCTAGACCATATTCCTTTTCAAAATCACCGCTTTTTTTCCCTCTGCAATCGTATATTTTTAGTAGGAAAATCAAAGCCTCTAATCTTCCAGAAATATTTGATGGGTTGACCGAACTTTCGGATGTTTCAATATCAAATAATCCTACTCCCTATTGGCTATTCATACCTCAATCCCCTTCGAATATATATGGAAAAAATTTGGATGTTGAACTTGTGGCCTAAAGTGGCTACCTTTGTTTGTCTATGTGTAAGTGGTTGATGGGATATTTTTATCTTGGGATGAACTCCATCAAGGGTTTGAGGGCCCTGGTGTTTGTTTTAAGGATCACCAAGTAGAGGAATCCCTATAACATATCGTCAATTCCTATTCGTTCAACAACTCTCTAGGACTAGGTATTCACCATATTATGTCAATATGATCGATGAGATCTCAAGGTTTTCAAAACCATATCCTCAATCATATTTGGAATATTTTTCCTGGCTTTATCCTTTGGTAAACATGAAAAGAAAGGAGTAGGAACATATTCAAAGAAGAAACCTTTCATTTTTCTTCTGTTCGGGATAATATTAGGCTACATATCCTCAATATTCTTTGCTCAGACACCTGGAATGCTTATTCTCTTAAATGAAATAACAAATAAGTGCACATCCTCTCCTCTCCTATTGGCTCCCTTCCCCCATCCTGCATGTCCACTCCTCGACCCGTCATCCCATTCCTCCCTCATCACCCTCCTCCTGCTACCCACCTCCTTCAGGATTTTTCAAACTCAATTTTTATGGAACCTAAAAAAGCAATCCCAATCCTGCTAGTTATAGTTGAGTTTTCAGAGATGTAGATGATAATATTCTTAAGAATATTCTCAGGACATTTGGGATTTAATTCCAATAATTCAACTAATCTTTGGGATCTTCTTCATGGTTTACGAATAAACCAGTCAAGACATTATTATAATATTATTGATAAAGGAGAGTCTCGAATATCATTCATATGCTCACACACATTCAAAATGGTTGTCCTCCAATAAAATTTCGTGGCAAATCACATCTAGAATCCATTCTTGATATCCTTCAATCTGTCATCCATCATATCTCACCCCTCATCCCCTCCCATATTTTTCAAGAAGCCAAAAAAGTGGTAGACTTTATTGCCAATGAAGGTGTCTCCCATCCTTCCATGCTTATAGAATCCCAATGGGAGGATATAAATAATATGTCTCTAAAGAATCATTTATAATACTTAGCTCTTTCATACTTCAAATTCTAGGATTAGGTGCCATCTAGTAAGGACAACCATGATGTGGTGGGTTGCATTGGTAGTGCGAAGGATTTTCTTGTCCCATCAAGAATGCAACCCCCGTGAATGAGAAATTATTCTCAACACAAGGAAGATTTATTGGAAGTGGGGGAGGAGAATGAAAGGTATAGATGGGATGAACTACATCCTTTTCAATCTTGAATTTTCATTTATGATTGCAAGTTACTTATGAATGTCTATACAAGTTTTATTCTTTTTATGAAGATGGTTCGAATACTTAGTATGGCCTAAAAGCCATCTTTAGTTTATTTTTACCTTTGTTTTTGGTTATTTTTCTGGTTCTGGTTAGGTTCTGGTTAGATTTGAATAATGTCTATGTGATCATTTTGGTCCCTACTTGTGAGTGTTTAATCGCTATTTTAGCACTTTCAATGGATCCTTTCTCTGTTCATGGTGGTTCGACTTGTTCTCACACAAATTCATAAACCTTTGTAGAAAAGGAGGAAGTTGATTTCTATGAAAATTTGTTCTCTCTAGAAAAACAATATGCCATGAAACCAAAATATGCCATGAAACCTCTAGAAGATGATTTCAAGATCATCAAGGGATACTAGGAATATGGGGAGGTGGACAAACAAGTAGGAGAAATAATTCTTGATCTCGAGTGCTCCAGGATAAAGGATACCAAGTTTTTAAAACATTAGAACTATTTTGTCATACCAAAAATATGGTATCCCATGAAATATTTCCAAAATATCAAGGTTACAGGTAGTTCAAACAAATAGACTAGAACAAGTTCCTCCTCACCATGGTCTCTTGGTTAATCAAAAGGAATGATCGCTCTCTCCATATGGTGCATGTTGTTGGCTTGCTTTCTAGGTATCATCGTCATCCTCGGGATGCGACAACTCAAGAAATGACTTCATTGTCATCTCTTTAGGTGAATCATCTCTATGATTGAGTACAAATCTATTTATGAATGTCATATTTTGGTTGGTTTTGTTTTGGTTCAACTACATGTTCTTATGTTTCTAGTTTCTCTAGGGTCATTTTCTTTCATTTTGTTAGAATTTCTTATACCTTTTCTATTACTATCATGCTATAGTCATTTTATCCTGCTATAGTCATTTTTTGAAAGCCACCTGGTTTCCTTTCATTGGTAGGTTGGAAAACGTGTGGTATTTTTGGACTTATTGGATGGAAATAGTGACGTGACTCTTTGTACATCATGTTAATATTTGAATAGAAATACTTACGCACAAAAAAAGGATTTTAAAATATATGATATTACCAATTTTAGTCAAATTTCTATTAACTTAATTTATTTTTAATTTTTTGACTTATTTTTATATAGTTTAAACAAAAATTTAATTTAAAAAATATACATATAACTAAATAAAAAGTTAATAAAATTTATAAAATTCTTATTTTGTAATTTAATAAAAAAATTAATTAAAATTTATAAAGTATTTGATTTTCAAAATTATCATTATTTGATTTTTAAAATTATCTTTTAATTAAAAATGCATTAACTATAAATTAAGTAAGTTTTAATGTTTGCCATCTTCTTTTGGTTAGTATGTCAAGAAGCACTTTCTATAGTCCATTATGAGGGGATGTGTAATTCTTTTCATGTTGAATGTGGAGCTTATACGTGGCACTTAAAAAAACTAAAATGTTAAGTTAAAAAAAATTACAATGTGGGTCCTTGATTTAAAGATTAAGCATAAAAATATTTCAGAATATAAACATTAGTACTTATACAATTAAGACAAATTCATAAGCTAAGACTTGCGATTCGGACGAGTCAGCAGGCATTTGCTTATTTCATGTGTGAAGTTAGGCTACCTGGGAGTGCGACGTCGTGCCAAGTACAACTTGACCAAGATGGACTCGCGATGGAGGTTGGTGACTTGGCCAAAGAGCTGGTTGGCTGGGCACCCTCCAAAGACATGGGTTCCCCACCAAAGAAACAAACAATTTGTAGGATGTGTGCGTAGAAAGCATTCCTAGTAGAACGAACACCCAATACATGTGATGGAAGTCTTGCACTGTGGTTGGGAAGGGAAAAAAATTAAGGCACAAGTTGGGTGTGTTTACCGAAGAGTGACGAGCTGGATAAAGAAGGGTGCACCCAAGGAAGGAGAGCACACTCGTTGATGAGTCATCTCAACCCGTGAAAGTGGACAAACAACCAAGAGTGCTCATCGACTTGCGATCGAAGGGGTGCATCGGTTTGAAAATTTGTGTTGCAAGGGAAGGGAATATAACATCCCGCTCTTGCGTGCACTGAGCAAACTTATCCTTGAGGACACTTGCTTGGAAGTGATTCGAATTATTATACTATTAGTCATTTGATTATGATTATGAGGCATTATGGATATGATGATGACATGTTATTTTGTTGTATTTACATAGACAAGTGTTATTGACTGGGTTCTCTTGAGTGTGGAGGACATTGGACCTCGAGGAGGCAGAGGCATCAATGAAACCCCTTGGACTCTAGATCGAGTCAGGGAGTGGAATATTGGGGTTTTATTGTTGTTGATATGACATATGTACATATGATTAGATGTTATGATGATTAATTATTATTGTTCACATGATTTGTTGATGATGCAGTGACAATAGCTTGTCAACTAGACTCACATGTGGAGTAGAGGGGTCACGCACAACAACCAGAGAATTTGAGGGAGAGGTGTGCACAACAACCTTCCCACAACCTACTAGCACTCCCGTTGTGGCTCGAACTGTAGGTTAATGATTACCTAGTTTGAGAAGACCCACGATGCCATGAGGGAACACTGCAATAGTCGCTCAAGATGATTCTAAGAGGCACGCAATAAGGCAAGGGACTTATTCCTTAGAGGCCCTTAGTCTCCCACAAGATCACATGGCAGAGTATTGACTCCGGGGGTTTTTGATGTCTACCAAGTCAGTCAATAGGAGAGTGGAACCCTTGGAGCACCTACTACGTCTTGAAAGCCACGTCGCGATTTTAACTGGTAAGGGAATAAACCTATACGGCCCTAAAACGAATGATGTGACAAGTAATATTTAAAAACAATTTTCTCGAATAAAAATTTCGCCCGGCCTAGTAAAATTAAAATCTAGGTCTAAGTACACATGTGGTAAAAAATAATAATCATAATTAAACATGTAACGACAAGGGGGTAAGAAATTCAATTTTTTTATTAAAATCAAATTATATTGGAGGATTAAAATTTCAAAAGAGAAATGATTGTTTTCTCTACATATGCTAATTACATTTTTAATTAAAAAGAAAAAGGGGTAAAAGGGTTGTTTTTCTACACTTGCTAAATTGAGTTTTAGCTAAAAAGGGATAAGAGGAAAACTTAAAAGAAATAGGAAACTATGGGAAAATGGGGAAACATAAAGAAAAAGTTGAATGTCTAACTTAGTAAGGAATATTTCCCTGGGAACTTGCTATTTTTGAACTCAACTAAGAATTTAGAAAGGCGTAAGTCATTTAAGATTTGTAAGGGAATATTGGGACACCAAAGAGGGTTTAGGAATTCTTTTAGGTGGGTGAGGGAAATAGGAATAATTAAATAATTAGTGAAATTGATTTTCTATTGCAACTAGGGGGATGGGTGACATGTGTACGAGGGAGGTTTTTTTGATTTAATTAATGAAAAAGAAATGAAATGGGAATTTGGGAAAGAAATCACTTAAAAACCCTATAAAAAGGATGGAGGAGGAGGAGTATGGATTTCATCTTTATGCATAACGTTACGCTGTTGAATTTTTGTCTTGACTGATCTTATCTTGTGGGAGTTGGGATACCCAGCTTGGGTAACGAGTGGTAGCTCGACCTTGCGAGGCGAGCTGGGTGCTAGTTGTTCTCTGGTATAGTGTGTGTGGCGCCTTTGCGGCTCAGGGGGCTCAGGGGGAAGAATAGTATCCCTAGCGTTGGCTGGGAGGTACCAGTGACGTCACATAGGTTGGTAAGCGACATATAGATGGAGACCACGTAGGAAAATGAGTCGAAGCTATCAGATTGGGCTACAATACACATGCGTTTATTTTTGAATGGTAGATTAATGTTGTTCTTGCACTTTTATTATTGTACCTCTATTATGTAAGGAAATGTGTTTTAATCACCGTTTTAATCAAAGAACTTACGGTCATACTAGTCTTACGCTCGTTGCATTCTGAATTGATTTCCTTGGAAACCCAAACCCTGATTGCTATGATTGTTTTCTTTTTGTTTGATTGATTACTACAAAGAATTTTGTGTTTTTTCCTTATCCCTACATCATTAGTCCATGCATGAGAAGTTGGCCAGGAGTTGAATCAATGGTCGTCACTTCAGTGTTTAAAGACCTATAGATTCTAATGCCCTGCTTTTCTATGCATGGATGATGAGCGAAGGATAATTTTTTCCCAGCTATCTATCCCTTACTTATCCTCGTGTTTCTCAGAATGAGCATCCTTGCGTTGAATGATTCATTGCGGAATGATTTATCTTTGCTTCCTTTGTTGTATTATCTCTGCGCTTTATCTCTATGATTTCTGGGCATATTACCTAGTGCTTGATTGGTATAACTCCTGCTATTTTATTGATAAACCCCAACACTTGTTCAGTATCATATCTGTGATTTTTGTGATGAATCCTAGTGCTTGGTTGGGAATTTTTTATGCGATAACATTTAGTGACTGTGATGTAATAAATTGACAACATTTTTGAGAGGCACTGACTGCTATTGAAATTTTTAGTGACTATGATTTTATTGATGTAGCAATGTTTTTATATACATCGATTTCGAATTTACCTCGACAATCTTACATGGCTGAGAGTTTAATTGAATGAGTTCATACCCCTTTCTTTTCATGAATTTACCAAGCGACTTACAATGATTGATGCATAGGAATTTTAGTCAACCACAAAATTTTACCAATGTTTTTCCTTGAATGTTGTACCTGAGTTTAAATCAATCATGAATATTTTACCTACGTTTTTCATTTACTGCTCCACCTGCTAATTAATCAACCATGAATTCTCACCTCTATGTTTTTTTTTGATGATCAATGGGTTGCTATAGCTTCTGTGTTTTATATCACCCCCGTGTTTTAATGATCTCAACTTTTTTGATCACTATGTTTTAAATAATCTTTGTGTTTTAATCAGTTGTCTATGCATTTGTTTACCTATGTTTGGTGATGGTACATGCATTTTTCCTTTTCTCGCGTTTTATGAAAAAATTTCCAGCGTTTGATAAGATTCCAACAAAGATATGGTGAATTTGAACCTTCTAATGGCGATCAATTTATTTTCATACACATGCACATTGATTTATATGCATACACATACACAACGATTTATTTTCATACACATGTAATTTATTTATATCATACATGGTTCTTATATCATGCGATTTGATTGTAATAAGACAACAACCATGTATATCTATTGACAATGATCTTATCATTAGCATATTGACAATGATTCCATTAACAACATACTGATAAGATTTTTTATTAATAGCGATTTTATTAATATCATGTTGATAGCATATTGACAACGAGTTTATAATAGTTAGCTGATAGCGATTGATAACATATTGGTAGACTGCATTTTTAATTTGCAATATCCTTAGATTGCGTGGTATGTGGGCTAGACAGTGATATAATGCATTTTTAATTTGGAATATATTTAGATTCTGTGGTAGGTGTGGTAGACATCGATATAATATGATTTACTAGACAACTTCATCATGTATTCAATGTGAAACAATATCATGTTTAACTTAGTCATATTTAAGACAACAATATTTTATCCATATATTTAGCTCAGCAATATCAAATTTATCTCAGCGTTTTGTGAAAGATAGACAGAGTTTCCCTTAAATTCTAGACAACCTATCAATGTTAGGCAACATATATTTAGGCTTTGTTTCCATCCCTTATATCATATAGACAACTTGAATTTAGAAATCAATATGTGGGACAATGTACTTATTGATATGTTTCTACATGTGATT
>JASDQU010589506.1:4104-26448 GCA_032191745.1 Picea mariana | reverse complement strand
AAGGAACCTTAGACAACGATATCATTTAACCGTGCATTTTTAAACTGATAGTTAAAGATGTTATTATTAAGGTTGGACAGAGATATAATTAGCAGATAGAAATATCGTGTACTTAGACAACAATAATTTAGACAAGAATATTATAGTCAACAATGTCAATTATTAATAAGTAGTGTAGATCACTTTTTAATGTTAAGTAGTTCACTTATTAAGGAATAGTGTATATTTGTTGACAAGCGTATTTGATTTTGTTAAGTGTTTATATTAGTTCACCTTTATGATAACATTTGCGATAATGATAACATTTATAATAGTTCACTTCTTCGCACCCAGACATCATGCTTAACGAATAATGGGTTATGGTTTGTTAGCAAAGTTGTTTAATAGTTTGCGCAATTTAATTGAGTGGCATCATATTGCATCTTGGCAAATTGTTTTTTTTACGCGTGGGTATAGTCTTCTTGTTAGTTAATTAGGTCTCTTAGCGCGTTGAATTTGTCTTGGGTTATTAGTCTATATCTGTTAGGTTGCGCCAGGGTTACCGTCATGCCTATCACCATGTGAAGACATGATTCCTGATGAGGGGATCATTGTGCGTCTCAATCGATAGAGACGAATGATAAATTGGCCGGAGTCTGTGCTTCCCGATGTGGGTGTTGTTCATTGTAACGACTGTTGGGACTTGGTTTTGTAACACCTTAAGGCATTGGGTTTGCGCAACGTAGGGTTCTTGTTCCTGGTCGTTGAAGCCATTGTGTTGGGTTGTTGAGGTTTTCCTTTAACTTGGAGGCGTTGTATTGCTTGTGTCAGTAGGTAGTCATTTCCATCTATCCTGATTTTCACATGTTTCACCTAGTTGCTTGATGTGGTAGTGTGCATAGTAGTTCTTGTCTGTTGCCTGATCTTCATGCGTTGTGTTTGTCGTCAAGTTTTTTTGTTTAACAATTGACGTTGTTGTCGTCCTGCTTTAAAAGAAGAAAAAAAATTGCACTTTCTTCCGTCTCTTGTATTCATAAAAATGGGGTTGTTACATATGGGATCAGAGCAGGTTCAACCCTGTGATAGTGGATCGCCATGCTTTACACTGCAGTAAACCCTTGAGTATTAGCCTAGTGCTAGTTAAAACATTAAACGTGTCCATGTGGTGATCGCAATTAGAGGACATCGCAGAGGCATACGACGAGGTATTAGGGGATGAGGCATGGTGCCCTAGTAGCATCCACTCCCGAGGGCTCTAACCCCCAAGGAGACGAACAAAAAATCGGGTAGGAACAGATAGTTGTTGGTGATGTAGTTGGTCTAAGGAGGTCTTTTCAGCAAATGTATGAGGCACTACTCAGTTGTTTGGATAGAGATGAGGCCAGGGCGCCAGAACCCCCTGAGGGTCCACCGCGCACTCTAGTCGGTACTGGTAGCATTCACCGAAAACTCGAGAAGGTCAAATTTCCTAATTTCTTTGGTGTCACGGAGGACATAGCTGCCAAGGCATGGTTGGATAATATGGAGATGTGATTTGTACTTCGTGACTATACCTCCAACATGAAGGTCTGCATGGTGGTGTTTCAAATGAAGGGGAGCACTCTTCTATAGTGGAAGACACTCCTGCCACATCTAAACATGGTCGTTGAAGGTGTGTCATGGGAACTGTTCGAGGAACGACTCCGAGAGAGGTACATATCAGAGGAATTCATTGAGTGTCAACTCAACGAATTCAATGCCTTGTGACAAGGCGACCGTATGGTTCCTGAGTATGAGGCCCATTTTATGGAGTTTCTTTGGTATGCTTTGCACCTTAATATCGAGAAAATTAAGGTCAACAGGTTCTTGTTTGGCCTTAATGTCAAAATTTGTACAAAGGTTAGGATTCTAATGCCACAAACCTTGCATGATTTCATTCAGAAGGCCCTCATAGTGGAGGAGGAGCTTATTAGCAGGGGTCAGAGAAGGACTCCAGCGAGACCAATAGGGAAGATGTCATCTGGTGCATAGCAGCATCAGATACTAGCTAGACATATGTCATTATATCGTGGCCAAGGATCCTCTTTCACTACACCTTCGTGACCAACGCCTTGGTAGCAGACTCCTTACCAAGGCCCACACAATCAACAACGGTGTCAGCCGAAACAACAAAAATTTAGGCTTGTTCAACACAACAGACTAGGATTCCAGACTGGCAGGCCATTAGCTTCTACTTCAGGTACCAGGAGTACTGGACCGAAGAAAGGGTGTTGGACATGTGGGGAGCCACATTACTAGCGCGACTACCTAGTGGAGAGGACTAGAGCATATGGATCATTCAAACCCACTACCATAGAAGATTTGGAAAATTCCCATCAGATTCATGCAGTGGTGAATAACTTCCAGGTAGAGAACTAGTCAACTATGCTTGAGACGTCTGGTACCATCGCTGACCAGACCCTTAGTATTTTGATAGATCCTGGTGCTACAGAGAGTTTCATTTTTGGTGCAGCGCTAAAAATTATTAATGTAAAGGAAGTCAAACATGATGAGTTTATCCTTGTAGAGATCAATTCGCAAGACAAACAGAAGGTTGGAGGGAAGGTTATAGGTTGTAGCCTTAACCTGGGAGAGTTTGTCACCATGGACAAAATGTACATCATGATATTGGAATCCTATGACGTCGTGATCGGTATGGACTTGTTGGAATCGCATGAGGCGATACTCAATTGTAATATAAAATGGTTGAGCTTGGTCGATGATGAGGGACAGAGAGATGTGATTGTAGGTCGGAACTAGGGATTTTCCCTGAGGTTCATCTCTTCCTTCCAGCTATGGAAGAGCATGTGCAAGGGATGTAAGCTTTATGCGATCCTTGCGTTAAATGAGAAGGGAGTAGCGAAAGGTCTAGAACACCTTCCCGTGGTGAGAGAGTTAGCGGATGTCTTCCTGGAGGAGTTACCTAGGATGTCGCCAAAGAGGGAATTGAAATTTACCATAGACCTAAAACCGGGGAATGAACTGATAGCAAGAATGCCTGATAAGATGTCTACCCTGAAGTTACAGGAGTTGAGAATGCAACTGAAGGAGTTGTTACACCTGGGACTTATACTTGCAAGTGTGACCATTGGGTGTGCCTATTATTTTGATAGAAAATAAGGATGGGTTGTGGAGACTCTGCATTGACTACCATGAAATGAACAAGGCATCGATCAAGAATCAATATATGTTTCCAAGGATTAATGATATTTTTTATCAGATGAAGGGTGCGACTGTGTTTTCAAACATCAGCTTCAGATCAGGGTATCACCAGCTACGGATCAAGGAGGATGATGTCCCTAAGACTGCCTTTAAGACGAGTTTTGGACATTACGAGTTTATTTTTTTACCATTTGGACTGACGAACACCACAGGGTTATTTAGGAGTTTGATGAACGGGGTGTTTCGCGAGTACCTGGACAATTTTTTCCAAGTATTCATTGACGATATTTTTATTTACTCTCGGATGATGGAGGAGCATGACCAACACTCACACTTGGTACTACAGTGTCTGTGAGAGAACAATTTTTTTGGAAAATTGTCTAAATGCTCATTTTATCAATCAACAATTCACTACTTAGAGAATGTCATCTCCGACGAAGGTATCGTTGTGGATCCCGCAAAGGTAGAGACTATTATGGAATGGACTACACCAATGAATTTCTACAAAGTGAGTAGCTTCATGGGTTTAGCGGGATAATATTGATGGTTCATTGAGGGATTTTCGAAGATAGCAAATCTGATTACAGAATTGCAGAAGAAGAACAATAAGTTTGTTTGGACTGAGAAATGTGCGGAAGCATTTTGGAGGCTCAAGGAGTTATTGACAATGACACCTATACTAAAGGTCACTAACATGGATGTAGACTTCTTGGTATGCTCTCACGCATTCAAGGAAGGCTTAGGCAGGGTCTTGATGCAAGACAATCGAGTGATCGCTTACATCTCGAAAAAGTTGAGACGACATGAGGAGAACTATGAAATGCATGAGGAGAACTAAAACGAACCACTGTGGACTACAACACATCTCTACGAAAAATGATTTGAACACACGATGACGATGTTGGTTGAAATTTCTTAGCGAGTACGATTTCGAGATTACTTGTATAAAGGGAACAATGAACAAAGTGGTTCATGCATTGAGTAAGAGATTGCACATATTTTCAATGATACCTCTTCAGATGAATCTACATTCAAATAATTCTAACTTTACAGCGCAATGATGACTGATGCAAATAGGTCAAGTATTTTATTGGACAAAACACCATGATGGTACCAATATTTGAAGGATTTACGTTGTATGACAATGGATTATTGAGATTTAAAAATCGAATTTACGTACCATTGAACGACGAGTTGAGAAGTTTGATCCTAAACGAGGTTCCCAGAGAAGTGTGCATGGCTCACCCATGATTCATGAATATGAGGGAAGACCTTAAACCCTTTTTCTTCTGCAAAGGAATGAAGGCAGACATAGTCAACTACATGGAAATATGTCTAGAATGTCAGCAGGTGAAGGCTGAACATAGACATCCAACATGATTACTACAACCACATGCTATTTTGGAATTGAAATGGGAGGTCATTTCGATGGATTTAATTGTTGGAGTGCCACTGATGACAAGGAGACACGACTCAATTTTTTGGTAGTGGACACTCTCACGAACAATGCTCATTTTATTCCTGTGTGTATGATATATCAAGCACCTAACATAGATAGATTTTTCATCAACGAGATGTAAGGATGCATGGAATGCCTAAGAGGATTATATCTGATCGGGTACTGGTGTTTACATGACAATTTTGGACTAGTTTCCAAGAAGCCTTGGGAACCCACTTAACTTTCATACCACATATCACCCAGAGACAGACAGGAAGACCGAACGAACAAACCAAATCTTGGATTACATGTTGTGTATGTACGTGATGGACCAACATAAGCATTGGGAGGAATTGTTTCCACTAGTAGAATTTGCATATAGCCACAGTTATCAAAGCACCATTATGATGTCGCCTTTCGAGTTTCTTTACGAGTGACCGTGTCGGACGCCTTTGAGTTGGGATTTTTTTTTAGGATAGGGTCCTGGTGGGACTAGAAGAGATCCAAGAAATGGAAGATCGATGCAAAAAATAAGACAAAGGATCTAAGAAGCACAATATTGGTACAAGAGTTATGCCAATGTGCATCGTGTTGACCGTAGTTACGATGTTGGCGATCAAGTATTCTTGCAAGAGAAACCGAATAAGTGTTCGACCAAGTGTGGAAAGGGTGCTAAATTATTTCCTAGGTTCATAGGATCCTGTGACATTGTGGAAAAGAGAGGGTCATGGCTTATTGACTAGCCTTGCCTGATCCTTGAGGTGTATGCACGATGTCTTGCACGTCTCTGTTTGAGACATTATGTTTGTGATCCTACACATATTTGACTTGAGTACCTTGCAAGTATCAGATGAGGGTACGCTCATGTATGATACAATCCATATTCTGGGCCAACGCATTTGACAACTATGACATCAAACAGTATATCAGGTCAAGGTCCAATGATACAGTTATAGTCCACACTCGACGACGTCGGAGGACGCATATGATATGCGCCAATAGTTTCCATTTTTTTTGTATAGATAGACTTATGATACTGTGATATACTTTATTTTGACATTTATATACTGTGAAACTTTGGGACAAAGTTTAAACCAAGAGGTGGTATGTAACTTCCCACTCTTGCGCGCACTGAGAGGACTTATCCTTGAGGACACTTTCTTGCAAGTGATCTGGATTATTATACTATTGGCCATTTGAATATTATTATGAGGCATTATGGATATGATGATGACATGTTATTTTTTTGTATTTACATAGACATGTGTTATTGACTAGGTTCTCCTAAGTGTGTAGGATTTTGGACCTCGAGCATGCAGAGGCATCGATGAAACCCATTGGACTTTGGATCGAGTCAGGGAGTGGACTATTGGGGTTTTCCTGTTGTTGATATGACATATGTACATCTGAATAGTTGTTATGATGATTAATTATTATTGCTGACATGATTCATTGATGATGCAGGCTAACGATAGCTTGCCGACCAGAATCACATGTGTAGTAGAGGGGTCATGTATAAAAACCAAAGACTTTGAGGGAGAGGTGTTGACAACATCCCTACCACAACCTACTAGCACTCCTCTCGTGGCTCAAACTATAGGTTAACGATTACCTAGTTCGATAAGACCCACGATGTCATGAGGGAAGACTACAATAGTCTCTCATGATGATTCTAAGGGGCATGCAATAAGGCAGGGGCCTTATTCCTTAGAGTTTTCATATAACCACAGTTATCAAAGCACCATTATGATGTCGCCTTTCGAGTTTCTTTACGAGTGACCGTGTTGGACACCTTTGAGTTGGGATTTTTTTTTAGGATAGGGTCCTGGTGGGACTAGAAGCGATCCAAGAAATGGAAGATCGATGCAAAAAATAAGACAAAGGATCTAAGAAGCACAAGATTGGTACAAGAGTTATGCCAATGTGCATCGTATTGACCGTAGTTACGATGTTGGCGATCGAGTATTCTTGCAAGAGAAACCGAATAAGTGTTCGACCAAGTGTGGAAAGGGTGCTAAATTATTTCCTAGGTTCATAGGATCCTGTGACATTGTGGAAAAGAGAGGGTCATGGCTTATTGACTAGCCTTGCCTGATCCTTGAGGTGTTTGCACGATGTCTTGCACGTCTCTGTTTGAGACATTATGTTTGTGATCCTACACATATTTGACTTGAGTACCTTGCAAGTATCAGATGAGGGTATGCTCATGTATGATACAATCCATATTCTGGGACAACGCATTTGACAACTATGACATCAAACAATATATCAGGTCAAGGTCCAATGATATAGTTATAGTCCACACTCGACGACCTGGGAGAACGCATATGATATGCGCCAATAGTTTCCATTTTTTTTGTATAGATAGACTTATGATACTGTGATATACTTTATTTTGACATTTATATACTGTGAAACTTTGGGACGAAGTTTAAACCAAGAGGTGGTATGTAACTTCCCACTCTTGCACGCACTGAGAGGACTTATCCTTGAGGACACTTTCTTGCAAGTGATCTGGATTATTATACTATAGGCCATTTGAATATTATTATGAGGCATTATGGATATGATGATGACATGTTATTTTTTTGTATTTACATAGACATGTGTTATTGACTAGGTTCTCCTAACTGTGTAGGATTTTGGACCTCGAGCATGCAGAGGCATCAATGAAACCCATTGGACTTTGGATCGAGTCAGGGAGTGGACTATTGGGGTTTTCCTGTTGTTGATATGACATATGTACATCTGAATAGTTGTTATGATGATTAATTATTATTCCTGACATGATTCATTGATGATGCAGGCTGACGATAGCTTGCCGACCAAAATCACATGTGTAGTAGAGGGGTCATGTATGAAAACCAAAGACTTTGAGGGAGAGGTGTTGACAACATCCCTACCACAACCTACTAGCACTCCTATCATGGCTCAAACTATAGGTTAACGATTACCTAGTTCGATAAGACCCACGATGTCATGAGGGAAGACTGCAATAGTCTCTCATGATGATTCTAAGGGGCATGCAATAAGGCAGGGGCCTTATTCCTTAGAGTCCCTTAGTCTCCCACAAGATCATCTAGCAGAGTATTGATTCCAGGGGTTTATGATGTCTACAAAGTCATTCAAGAGGCAAGTGGCACCCTTGGAGCACGTAGTGCATCCTGAAGGGCACGTCGCGTAAGGAAAATGGAAATAGGCAAGTGGAACCCTTGGAGCACGTAGTTCATATTCAAGGGTATGTCGCACAAGGAAAACTAAAATAGGTGAGTGGCACCCTTGGAGCACACAATGCATTCTAAAGGGCACGTCGTTCAAGAAAAATGGAAAGGGGCAAGTGACACCCTTAAAGCACCTAGTGTGTCCTAAAGGGCACATCCTGATTTTAACTGGTAAGGGAATAAACCTAGATGGCCTTAAAATGAATGATGTAATAAGTAAGATTTAAAAACAACTTTTCCCTAATAAAAATGTCATCCAACCTAGTAAAATTAAAATCTAGGTCTAAGTACACATGTGGTCAAAAATAATAATCATAATTAAACATGTAACGAGAAGGGGGTAAGAAATTAAATTAATTTATTAAAATCAAATTATATTGGAGGGTTAAAATTTTAAAAGAGAAATGATTGTTTTATCTACATATGCTAATTAAATTTTTAATTAAAAGGAAAAAGGGTTTAAAGGGTTTTTTTTCTACACTTGCTAAATTAAGTTTTAGCTAAAAAGGGAAAAGAGGGAAACTTAAAAGAAATAGGAAAATAAAAGAAAAAGGGGAAACATATAGAAAAAGATGAATGTCTAACTTAGTAAGGAATATTGCCTTGGGAACTTGTTATTTTTTAAATCAACTAAGAATTTAGTAAGGCGTAAGTCATTTAAGATTTGTAAGGGAATACTGGGACACCAAGGAGCAATTTTAGGAATGCTTTTAGGTGGGTGAGGGAAATAGGAATAATTAAATAATTAATGAAAATAATTTTCTGGTACAACTAGGGGGATGGGTGACATGTGTACGGGGGAGGTTTTTCTGATTTAATTAATGAAAAATAAATTAAATTGGAATTTTGGAAAGAAATTACTTAAAATCTCTATAAAACGGATGGAGGAGGAGGAGTATGGATCTCATCTTTATGTGTAACGTTATGCTACTAAATTTTTGTCTTCACTGAACTTATCTTGTGGGAGTTGGGATACCCAACTTGGGTAACAAGTGGTAGCTCAACCTTGCAAGGCGAGCTGGGTGCTAGTTGTTCTTTGGTATAGTGTCCATGGCCCCTTTTCGGATCGGGGGCTTAGGGGGAAGAAGAGTACCCATAGCATCGGTTAGGAGGTATCGGTGAGGTCACATCGATCGACAAGCACGAGTTGTATGGAGAACGCGTGGGACAACGACTCAGAGTTGTCGTAATGGGATATGGTACGCATGGGTTTATTTTTGAATGGTAGATTAATTTTGTTCTTGCACTTTCATTATTGTACCTCTATTGTGTAAGGAAATTTGTTTTACTCATTGTTTTAATCAAAGAACTTAAGGTCATACTAGTCTTATGCTCATTGCATTCTGAATTGATTTCCTTGGCAACCCAAACCCTGATTGCTATGACTGTTTTTTTTTTGTTTTATTGATTACTACGAAGAATTTTGTGTTTTTACCTTATCCCTAGGTCATCATTCCATGCCTGAAAAATCATCTAGTAGCTGAATCAAAGGTCATCACTTCGATGTTTAAAGACTTATAGATTCTAATGTCCTACTTTCTGTGCATGGATGATGAGTGAATGATATTTTTTCCCATCTATCTATGCCTTACTTATCCCTGCATTTGTTGAGAATGAGCATCCTTGCGTTTATTGATTCATTGCAGAATGATTTATCTTTGCATCTTTTGTTGGATTATCTCTATGCTTTATCTTTGTAATTTCTGGGCATATTACCCAATGCTTGATTGGTATAACTCCTTCTATTTTATTGATAAACCCCAACACTTGTTCGGTATCATCTCTGCAATTTTTTTGATGAATTTCAGTGCTTGGTGGGTCATTTTGTCTATGATTACATGTAGTGACTCCGATGTGATAAATTGACAACGTTTTTGAGAGGCAGTGACTACTATTGAAATTTTTAGCGACTATGATTTTATTGATGTAACAATGTTTTTATATACATCGATTTCGAATTTACCCCAAAAATGTTACATGGCTAAGAGTTTGATTGATAGAGTTCATACCCCTTTATTTTCACGAATTTACCAAGTGACTTTCATTAATTGATGTACAAGTGTTTTAATCAACCACAAAATTTCACTAGTGTTTTTCCTTGAATGTTGTACTTGATTTTTAATCAACCACGAATCTTTTACCTGTGTTTTTCATTGACTTATCCACCTGCACATTAATCAACCACAAGTTATCATCTCTATGTTTTTTGTTAATGATCTCTGGGTTGCAATGGTCTCTGCGTTTTATATCACCCTCGCATTTTAATGATCTCGACATTTTCTATCACTTTGTTTTAAATAATCTCTACATTTTAATGATTTTTCTATGCATTCTTTTACCTGCGTTTGGTGATGGTACATGTGTTTTTCTTTTTCCTACGTTTTATGAAAAAAATTCCAGCGTTTGATAAGATTTTAGCAGAGATATGGTGGATTAGTTCCTTCTAATGGCCAACAATTTATTTTCATACCCATGCACAACTATCTATATGCATACACATACAAATCAATTCATTTTCATACACATGCAATTTATTTATATCATATGGTTCTTATATCATGCGATTTAATTTTAATAAGACAACCACCATGTATATGTATTGACAACGATCTTATTATTAGCAGATTGACAGTGATTCCATTAACAACATACTGATAGCATATTTTATTAATATCATTTTGATAGCATATTGACAATGGGTTTATAATACTCACTTGATAACATTATGACAACGACTGATAGCATATTGGTAGACTGTGTTTTTAATTTGCAATATTCTTATATTGCGTGGTATGTTGGGTAGACAACGATATATTGCGTTTTTAATTTTTATTATATTTAGATTGCATGGTAGGTGGGGTAGGTAGCGATTTAATATGATTTACTAGACAACTTCATCATGTATTCAATGTGCAAGAATATTACGTTTAACTTAGTCATATTTTAGACAACAATATTTTAGCCATATATTTAGCTCAACAATATCAAATGTATCTCAACGTTTTGTGAAAGATAGACAGAGTTTCCCTTAAATGCTAGACAAGGTATCAATGTTAGGAAGCATATATTTAGGTTGTGTTTCCATCCCTTATATCATATATACAATGTGAATTTAGAAATCAATATGTGGGACAACGTACTTGTTGATATGTTTTTGCATGTGATTATGGATATATTGATATCGATATTTTGGACATAAATTTAATATATATTCGACAACAAATTTTATATAATTGAGAGCAAGTTTTTATACATAATTAACATCATATTTTATACCTCATGACAACAATTTTATATGTTTCATAAACATCGCGCCAATATTGCTAGACAACCATTTTTACAGAAGCCTAACCATATTGTTAAGGTACCTTAGACAACAATATCATTTAACCATGCATTTTTATAATGACAGTTAATGATGTTATTATTAAGGTTGGATAGAGATATAATTAGTAGATAGCAATATCGCATACTTAGACAAAAATAATTTAGACAACAATATTATAGTCAACAATGTCGATTATTAATAAGTAGCGTAGATCACTTTTTAATGTTAAGTAGTTCACTTATTAAGGGACAGTGTATATTTGTTGACAAGCATATTTGATTTTGTTAAGCACTTGTATTAGTTCATCTTTATGATAACATTTGCGATAATGATAAAATTTATAATAGTTCAGTTCTTCCCACATAGACATCATTATTAACAGATAATGGGTTATGGTTTGTTGGTGAAGTCGTTTAATAATTTCCGCAATTTAATTGAGTGACATCACCTTGCGTATTATCGACTTGTTGCTTGGGTGCATGGTATACTCTTCTTGTCAATTAATTCAGTCTCCTAACACGTTGAATTTGTCTTGGGTTATTAGTCTATATGTGTTAGGTTGCGCCAGGTTACTGTCACCCCTATTGCCTTATGACGACATGATTCTTGATGAGGGGATCATTGCACATCCCGATGGATAGAAGTGAATGATAACTTGGCCAGAGTCGGGTTTTCCCGGTGTGGTCATTGCTCGTTGTAACAGTTGTTGGGACTTGGTTTTGTAACGCCTTAAGACGTTGGGTTTTCACGACGTAGGGTTCTATTTCCTGGTGTTCGAAGCCACTATTTTGGGTTTTTGAGGTTGTCTTTTAGCTTGTAGGCATTGTCTTGCTTGTGTCGGTGGGTAGTCGTTTCCATCTATCTTGATTTTTGTATGTTTCGCCCAGTTGCTTGATGTGCTACTGTGCAGATTCATTGTTGTTTGTTGCTTGATCTTCATGCGTTGTTTTCGTTGTCAAGTTTTGTGGTTTAACAGTTGATGTTGTTGTCATTTGGGTTTAAAAGAAAAAAAAATTGCACTTTCTTGCATTTCTTGGAGTCGTAACAATGGGGTTGTTACAAGGAACACGACTATTTAACCAAGTGCGAGCTAGGAATTTTGAATTCGGCTAAAGCGGGAGCTGGGAGACACTTCTTCACAATCACATATTGAAGATTCCAAGGCAGTGACCAAGGAAGGGAGACAAGCTCTCCCCAAGGAGACAAGTAGACCCTTGAAGATAACCTGGAATGCCTTGGGGAGGAGAATTCGTAGATCTGGGAAAGTCTTTCTCAACGAAACTATCAAGGAAATTTGAACTATCTCAAGGAAGGAAGGGTCGCTCCAAGATGAGGAAAGATGATAATGTCTGAACCGAGTGAGGGGACAGATGCATAAGAAAAAATTGAACGTATCCCAGAGATAAACTAAACAATTGTATGACTTTTGCAACTACTACTGAGCAAAATATCCTTATGTAAATTTTCTTCGTGTGGCGCGAGAGTTTTGCTCAACAGACTGCTATTCATTTTTTTGTAAAGATGTCTTTTGGGTATTAGGTTGGTTTGGCTACCCGTACATATGTGTCATTTGTACATGTATGAGTGTTTTATTTTACTTTTGAAACTAAGTATAAGATAATGTAGACATAACATAAGTAACAAATGAAATAAGGTGAATGCGTAGTCTGAGTTAAGTAGTTTGGTGTAGCTTCGATACCAAATCGACAATTGTGATGTCGCACGGTGACTGGGAGAGTTGGGTGATTCTATCGCCCGACCGTAGGCTCACCAGGTCCGTGACATCAACCTTTACATGATACATCCAATTATTGGTTTACTGCATGGTGCATAGTATTATTTAAATCTTGCAAGATTTATTTATGAGTTATAATTGTCAATTTGAATATTTAATCTCACTAAAACTTGGCATGATTGCTTCATTTAACGTGAAAAAAAATCAAGTAATATTTTTCATCCTAAAGAATAATTATATATAGGAGTTAATTAGTGTGTATGAGTACCTTTTTCAATAAAAGGAAAGAAACATAATAAATCACTCAAAATAAATCTAATTTAAAATTAGTCTTTAAAAACATAAGTAATTATTACTAAATCTATAAATCTTTAACAAAAATATTATTAGATTCAGTTTTTTTTTTCACATGACAAACCAATCTTATATCTCAAAAAAGAATTTTGATTAAATATAGTTAAATGTTAATTCAAAAGTATATTTTTCAAGCTAAACCATATTATACTTTTTCAGAGCCACAATGTAACATTAATTCAAAAATATTTTTTTTAAACTAAACCATATTATAATTTTTATAGCCACAGTGTCATATCATTTCAATATGAAGGGGATGACACACTTCTTAAGATATATAATTATTCTTTAATAGGTTTATTAAAAATGAAGAACCTTTCAAAATTCAAAAGGTAGACTATTGATATGCTCCAAGGATAGAAACTAAGAAAGAATGAAATATTAATCATTGACTACCTGGGCATATTGATGTCACTGATAATATTAGAAAAAGGTCATAGAGAAACACGAAAGTTGGAATTATTTCAACAATCATATAACACAACACGATACAATAAGGTGCATTTATTTAGAGATCATGCAATGAAAAATGATTTAGAGAAAAAAGTTGCATTGATTTCAATGACACAATAAAAAACAATGTGATGCATTGATTTTAATGATGATACAATCATAAATGATTTAAAACAATCAGTAACATTGATTTAAATAAATACGTAATGAGAAACAATATCGGTTTATTTAAGTGATGATACAATGAAAAATGATTTAGCATAATTAAGTAATTGTACTAATTTTTAAAATGATATAACATAATAGAGTGCATTGATTTATGTGATAGCACACTTGGGCATTAATTGAAGAAATGATATAAAGGAAAAATCCTTTATATTGATCTCAACTATGACTTTTCCAATATCACAGTGAAAACCAATTTCAAAGAACATACTATAAGTTGAAGTATTATACTTTATTTTCTTTGGTGTGATTTATCTATTAGTATTTTCACATTAAAAACATTGTATGGGGCGGTAGGTGCCGGGGGGATCATTTTTTATATTGTAGAAAATACAAAGGAAAAATTCGCTTGGGGACTTGGCACCACTTCAAACAACATGGCGTAGGCCATTGCTCTTTTTCAGAGTATTAAGATCCTTATATCTCTAAACATAAAGGACGTGGACATTTTAGGCAATTCTTGGATTCTCATTTGATCCCTTAACTCCTCCATGTCTCCCCCTTCCTGCATTATGGCGAGGATGATCTTAAGAATAAAGGTTTACTATCCCAATTTTCTTCTTATAAATGTTATCACATACTCAAGACTCACAACTTGGAGGTGGAAAAACTTGCAAATGCGGGATCGACCCTCCCTTTGGGATATTACCTTCTCAATGATTCAATTTCTAGTTTTTCCCCCATCCCCTAGTCATGTTTGAGCTCGTGTGTTGCTCCCAATTGCTCAGATCTATATGAATTATGTGGTGGAAAACACGTGGATGACCACATGGTGGTTCTCATATTATCATCGATATTTAAATGGCTATGGTTCCAGTGGGTCTCCTCCTGCTCCTGCATCTATATATCTCTTAGTTTTTCTATTTAGCTATCTTCTAGTGTTGTTAGTATGTATCCGGGTTTAGTTTAATAGTACCCTTTATGTAATTTTGCTACTATATGATGGGTTTTGTCTCTACCAGCTTTAGACCTTCCACGAAAGGCTAATGTATCTTTTTCTGAGGTCTCACCCTCATTTTAATACAAAATCTCCAATCGTTCTTGTAAAAAGAATTTGTAATATTTTATTTTGTTTGTTAGTTTGTCTGTGACCTACGGGACTAGCATGTGGCTGAGAAACCATGACTCAGGAATATAAGCCATCAAAATCACCCGGGGATCTCCCTCGACCTGAGCCACACCAACCCTTAACATGGATATATTTTGTTTCCCCATAGGTTTCGAACTAATGACTTAACATCATGGAGTGCCTTAACAACACACTTTGTCACCGACTGTCCTACACCTCGGGGACAAAAACATTGTAATATTAAAATATATAAAAGGTTAATATTTATAGTCTGAAATGATATATACAATGCATTGAAATGAAAATCATGCAATTAAATAAAAATAGAATTATAAGGGAACATATATGGTTTTAGAGAGAAACTATTAATATTGGAAAACAAGAGAGATAGAACATGGCGTTCATTTCAATGTTATGCATGTTGACTTAAAGGTTTGAATGGTATTCCAAATAGAATTTCCTTCTCATTGTTGGGTATGTGTTATATTCTTTGCACATGACCAAAACTAGTATTTGAGTTGTGTAAGGTTCATGGGAGGGGGGTATGCATCATTGAAGTCCTCATCGTGTGTATGCATCATGGGTAAAAGGATCCATGTGCATGAAAGTTACCCAAGTTGTAATATTGGATGTGGGTGGCTGTGACATCATATATACCAATGTGTTTGGGCTACCCTTCTTATACTTTATGACCAAATGACATTGTTGTAAGAACCCCATCTATTTGTGGTTCCTGGTTTTTTGTAACTTACTCTGGTCCTGCAAATACTAGAGAAGATGATGATCTATGTGGATGATGGTCTACTTGCCCATCAAATAGTGTTTCAAATTTTTGACAGCTTGTACCAAGGAATAAATCTCTTTGTCATAGGTAGGTTAGTTGAGGACTTTCTGATGAAATGCTTTAGAATGATAGAAAACATACCTTCCTCTCTACATTATAACTTCTCCTGTGGCATACCCACTTGCATATGCCTCCACTTTAAATGAATTTTTCAAGTTTGGAAGCATGAGCATTGGTTCTTGACTGATATATATTTTCAACTCATCAAATATGTTCTGTTGATTCTTTCCCCACTATAAACTCTTACAACCTATTTTTATTGCATGGAGTGGTGCATCTATTTCTTAGAAATAATCCATGAAATTCCACAAGTATTGTGCTTCCCAAACAAAGATCCTAAATTTTGACTCAATTTTTAGGAATTGGTCATTTCATGATGGCCTCCATATTGGCACGATCTATCTTGAGCTCACCTCCACCTATGGGATACCCTAGATACACCAATGATTGCTTAGAAAACCCAAGTTTCTTGATATTGGTCGGAAGTTGGTGCTTCTTAAAGATCTCTAACACCTGCATGAGATGTAAGATGTGCGCCTCCTAGGTATTAATATAAACCATTATATGATATAAAAAATAAAATAACAAATGAATCTAGATAAGAGCATAATACATCATACATTACTCTCATAAATGTACTTGTTCCATTGCATACACTGAATGGCATAACCAACCACCCAAACAAACCTTCTATTGTCTTGAATGAAGTATTCCATGTATCTTCTTCTTTGAATCATACTTGGTGGTATCCTAATTTGAAATCTATCTCATTAAAGTACTTAGCATGATGCAACTTGTCCAACAGATCATCAATCCTAGGCAAAGGGTACTAATTCTTTGGTGTAGTCTTGTTCAATGCCCTATAATCAATATACATTCTCCAAGTCCCATCCATCTTCAGAACAATTTTGAATTATGATGGGTGCCCCATAAAGTGAGGTACTTGGTTGAATCACACCCTCCTCTAATAAATATTGCAATTTATTCCTTACTTCATTTTCTTCTAGAATGAATAGTTTATAGAACCTAATATTTTGCAAGGGGGAGTCTGGCAATAATTGGATTTTGTGATCCACTTCCCTCTTCGGTGGTAACTCTTTAGTATCTTGGAAAACTCCCATGTATTCCTTTTGAAACTCCTCCAATTCCCTTTTCCCCCCTTAGTACACCCTTGTATGAATGCCTTTAAATTTATTGACTCTTCATTAGACTAGTCTTCCCTTAGAAAAAGTAAAATGTATTTATTTCTAGAACTAGTCAATTTCTTAGATTCATTGACACTTACCAATCAATTTTGTATTTGTCATTTTGTCCATTGATGATGAAGGATTTATTTTCATTGATGAGGTGGTTCTGGTTAGGTCTTTGCATGAAGATTGCATCCCTAATATACATGTCGAGGATTTCAAACACTACTCCATGTATATCCAGTTGTACTACATCCAATTATACTCAATCTATCAAACCATCACTTACAAAAAATTTAATATTGCTCTGGTTTGTTACCTTGATATATGGATCCTTTTTCACCCAACCCAATGGATAGGAGCTAGGATTATCTTTAACCTCCAATCCAAGATTTATTACTATATCCATTACTATTAGATTGACCTTTGAAAAAAAGTCTAACAAAACATCTATATTTGTCTTCCTGGTCTGAATATTGATGTGGAAGAGCTTGGTCATCTCCTTCTCTTCCTAGTGATGAAGGTTATTCAAATTCACCTCCTTCTTCATTGATCTGAATAAAATATTCTCATCCACATTTGAGCTAATTTCAACCTTATTTCTCGAATATGTGGCTAGAAGAATCTTTTTCTTTCTGTCCTTCTTGTAGTATTTTGGGTTTAGCTCTGGATGTACTTTCAAACTCTTTTCCTTGGTGTGGCCATAAATGTTTCAATGCTTGAAATGATTACTTGGATCTTTTCTCTAATGTATAGTGATTGTTGTATTCTTATATTTTCCTGCTTTATACTTTTTGTTTTCCTCCTTTGAATCTCCCTGGTGTTGTTTTTATTAAAACCACTTGGTTTCCCCTTTATTTGGCTTATGTTTTTGAGGTATTGTGCATGTACACATGCCTCACCCGCTATCATTAGCTTGAATAGAATCACCTGCTTCCATAGATGATTGTATCAACTGCATAGATACTTGAGGAGTACATATAGGTTCTTTGTAGAGACACCCAACATAATGGAAATATTTCTTATCTCAGTGGTGTACACCTATATACTATTCCCCTGACTCTTCCCAAAGTAGTGCCACTAGATCCATTTTTTGTCTATATACTTGAGAGGGTAGAATTAGAAATTGATGAGGGCTTTGAATTCCTCTCAACAAGTTACTAGTGTATCACCCTCCTAACTAATTGTTTTTCGTATGGCTTTCCCACCAGGTTAAATCCTGGCCCTCTAACTTCAATTTACCAAATGAAATATTTTCTCTTCAACTATATGGTGAATGATAAAATAAACTTCTAGTTGATACAACCAATGATTCAATTTTAATGCATAGTTCTCCCCTTAGTATGGATTTATGTCCATTTTTTCTTCCATTGTGAATAAGGACTGTGAAGGGTTTATGTCACTAGAAGTCGAAAACTCTTTCTTGGGTTCTTCCAGTGACTCCTTTTTTGGGTCTTCATTATCTCTAGTTTTCCCGTCTGATCCAATCTCCGAGTTTGAGCCTCCAACTTCTTCGAACAGTCTGAGATTTATTTCTAGAGCCACCATGATGAGGGACATATTGAGAGATATGTTAATGACTTTCTCTTTCAACCTAACAAATCTCACCTCTATCATATCTTGAGAGTTGTTATGAATAGAGTCATCTATCATGCATAGGGTTTCTGTGACTTCTCTTTAAGATGATTCTTGGATCCTACAACTTTGAACAAATACCTAAAGAAAACATCCTCTGGTACCAATATGATTTGTAAATTGTCATGGATATTCCACTGTAATAGTTGGACACGACATATGTGATAAACGAAATTAAAATATACACTATGAAGGTTAAATTACTTTAGATTATAGAATCTTTAGTTACCGATTTTATCCTAATGCATGAAAAATATACAAAGAAGAAAATAGAGAATAGTAAAATACAATCACACACCATCGACACAAAACATAAATGTTTTCTATGGTAAACCCTTATGGGAGAAAACCCAACTAGAAGGTAACATTGTTCTGCTCTCTTTTCTCTGGTGTGTGAATAATAAAAGTACACAAGAGAGGGCACACTCTATGGAGTTACCCAAGACATGTGGCCTATAAGGCTAGTACAACAAATTAAACCCCTCTATTATGCTCTACAATTTTTCACTCCCATTTTTCTTATATGTTATGGAAAAAAATACAATAAATATAATGAAACCCCTTCTCCTCCTAGTGGCCTGATATCCATCTAGGGATAGTTTACTGACATCCTCAACCCTTAATTATGATAGGTTATTGGAGCTTCTATAATATTATTGAAATTATATAGGTGGAAAACCCCATATGCATGACTAATGGGGTTGTCATCACATCCTCTTGTATTGTGGTGGTCAACATTCTAGGTCAACTTGCAAGAGGAATAATATTTTCATACGAGCTTTGATTGATGTGATATTCAAACCATTGGAAAGGTATTGATGTCTATAGTACATTCATGGGGTCCTAGATTATCTATGAAATTTTTAACAAAAACAAATACCTTTTTATATCTCAAAATGGCTCGAGAAGGGTATTTTTCTTTCCACAACTTTTTCGATAGAGAAAATATTACATTTAATCTTCTCAAGGAAATCCCCCATGTCAAAGGTTGGTGGGAGAATTTATGTGAGAAAAAGGAAATAGAGGGATACACATTATTTTTAATTTCACTCACTTGGAATTCCTTCAGGGTTGTTATTAAGGAACAATACTACCCTGTAGCAAGTTATGATGACTTTTATACAATTTGGACCACACTACGGCAAGAAAGGGACCAAACAGTTTCGTAGTTCACTAATGTCCTCCATACCTTGTGCAACAAGTTGGGTATCAAATATTTTGAGTGACATCTATCGCACAAGTACCGCGGTGTTCTTCATAGATACATCCAGATATAAATGGAGTTTATGGACATCTCATCCTTGGGCGCTACCTATCAATATGTCATAAAAATTGAGCATAAGTTGAAACAAAATATGTGGAAGTTTGGGTTTGGGAACCCCTCACAATAGAATAAGGAAAAGGGCAGCCCTAACCCACAAAAAAAAGGACAGATAAAATATGTGAAACCTCATGACAACCATTCCAAGCCACAAGTACATAAGGACAATGGGAAGACAAATAAATATACCGGGAAGTGGTGAAACTTTCATAAGATCCCCTAGAATAACACTGTTGATTCCTACTCAAAGAATTCATCGATGGCTAAGGTAAAATACTCTGAATCATATGCAGGTTTTGAATCTGAGTCACAACTAGAAAAGGGAAAACAAATCATTGACATAGAACCTAGTGCCACCATTTCTAACACCAAGATTCATACCAGTCAACCTAATGAGCCCGAGGAAAGCAAGTGCCTCTTTCATTCACAAATGTGGGTAAAAGGAACTTCGTTTCATTTCATCATTGAAAGATGTAGCCAAAAGAACCTCATATCAGTAGAGGTTGTCAAGCAACTAGCCTTGTAGAAAAAACCACACCTAGAGCCCTACACCATTGGATGGCTCTGTCAAGGAAGTGATCTTCATGTCAGCCAACAGTGCCACATGTCATACAACATCAAGTCATTCAAAGATGAGGTATTTTGTGATATTTCTCCCATTGAGTTTTGTGATATTATTTTGGGCCAACCTTATTTATGGAAACGTCATGTTGTATATCAGTTTAGGCCTCGTAGTGTTATTATTAATTTGAATAGGAAATTGTACATTATTCCCAAGGTAGTTCCATCAAGTTCTATTTCCTCTATATCTACCAAGCAATGCAGGAAGGTCATTTCCGAGACCCATAAGTTTTTCTTCTTCGATATTCACTCTCAGAGTGAGAGAAAGGTTGTAGCCACATCCATGGTCTCTATGTATGACCTCTCCATGCAACAAAAGAAAGTGGATAAGTTCATGGAAGAATACAAAGACATCTTCTCATCACCTGTTGGGGTACCTCTGCACTATCAGGTTAAGCATTCTATTGATTTGACCCATAGCGCACCACTACCCAATGGGCCAGTCTATCCTCATTCTAGAAAATGAGGAGATCAAGCGTCAAATATAAGAACTACTCAACAAGGGGCACATCTGACCCAACTCATCACCTTGTGGAAGCCCAATCGTGTTGGTGTAGAATAAATACGAAACTTATCGACTATGTTGATTATCGGGCCATAAATAATGTCACAGTCAAGAACCAGTACCCAATTCCTAGAATCGATGATCTCCTTTATAAGCTCAAGGGGGCCAAATACTTCAATAAGATTGACCTAAAGTCTAGCTACCATCAGGTACCAATAGAACAAAGAAATGTATGGAAAACTTCCTTCAAGTCAAAAGAAGGTCTTTTTTAATGGTTGGTCATGCCCTTTGGTTTGAAAAATGCCCCAACAAATTTTATGATGATGATGGATGATGTCTTGTGGCCTTTCAATAATTATTTTGTGGTGGTATATCTAGATTAAATCCTCATCTAAAACAAGACTTGGGAAGAACACTTGCAACATATTCAACAGGTTTTGCATAGTTTGTGGCGACACAAGGTATATGCCAAATTATAAAAATGATCCTTTGACATGGACATGGTCCAATACCTAGGACATATTATTGATGCACATGTTGTGCATGTTTATACAACAAAGATCCAAGTCATCCAACCACGCTCACGTAACTTCATAGATTTTTATGACTTGCCAATTTTTATCACAGGTTCATGTTGGGATTCTCTCATATTGCATGGGCCCTCAACCAAATAACTAGGGGTGGTGGTAAGGTAAATATTGTGTGGGTTTTGTCCCAACATAAAGCATTGAATGATCTGAATCAACACTTGTGCTCCACCCCAATGCTTTCATTACCTGACCTGCAACAACCCTTTGAGATCGAGATAGATGCTTTAGACTATGTTGGGGGTGTAGTCATCACTCAGCACGACCACCTTGTGGCCTATCATAGTGAGACATTATCATATGTCTTTCGTAAGTACCCTACTTACAAAAAATATATGTAATCCATTGTGGAAGATTTCCTCTAGTGGAGGTATTACCCTCTCGGGAAGGAGACACTCATCCACACTAATCATAATCCACTGCATTTCATGCATACATAAGGAAACTTGCAGAATGACAGCTATCAGAAGTGGTCCACCTATTTACAGTAGTTCCAATGTCCACCTAAACATAAAGTATGGAACAGGAAGTACCAACCAAGTCGTTGATTTCCTCAACCGAACCCCAGTTGTGCCACTCACCAAAGTGCTCAATTATTGTGGCCACAGGACCTTCAGATGGCCCCACCTCAATGAGAGTTATTGACTTCGCCAACACATACT
>JASDQU010589505.1:80323-92544 GCA_032191745.1 Picea mariana | reverse complement strand
ATTATTCAATTCATTATTTCCTCTTATGTTATTATAATAGATCTGGTACCTAACATATTCTATCTACCATTGATCTAGGTAGGAACATCACATGATTTTACTGCTACTGATCCAATCAATCAAGGGATAACAAAATTCATCATGTCTTCAATTAGAGTCCCCTTATCAAAGATGTCGGTGTCTTTGTTAGTTGGTACACTACATGTGTTGCTAAAATCCCTTTTGGTAGGATTCTAAATACACTATGTTTGCATTGACTCCTTCGAGTCGTTGGACTGTACTAAATTCCCTTGAGATAATTCTTCTCAGTATCTGATATTATTCATTTTCCTACCACAAAAACTACCAACACATTTTTTTCTTGTTCAGGAGATCCTCTAATGGGGCTTGTGCACTTTATAAGAGTAATGATATGTCCTCCATTCCTAGACCAATTTCAAAGAATTGATCTTCAAATCCTTCACCATTACTTAGATGTGCATGACTCATATTTCCTTTTGTTACTCTTCGTTCATCAACTTGGGCTACTTTTTAATCCTTACAGGGTGCAAAATCCTCAACACTTGTGTCTCAAACATCTTGCCAAAGTAGTCTACCAATATTTCTACCTCAATGTTGTTGAAATTAATTGTCTCAAATTCTTACTTAATAAAGATCCTTATTTACAATTTCAATTTCACTTTAGACACTTCACCACTATTATCTAGAACTATAAAGATGCTTCTTCTATTGTGACCTTGTCAACATCAATTTACTTTTAGGGGATTTTTCATTCTTCTTGATTCTATAGAGCCTTTACTTCCTTATATTGTCTTTAGTTAGTCTATATTAGTAGTCACAACAATAAAAATTATCAAGGGATATCGAATTCAACAATTCCCAAGGGATTGTATTTACACTTATTCATGCATGCTCAAAATATATATCTTCATCTACCACTCGCTAAAAAAATTGTCAAAAAATACAGTCATAATTTTCCTTCATCATCATCATCATAAAGGTTCTCTATCATTGTGTTTGATACTTGTCAATTATTTTTCACCTAGAATTCCTTCATGATTGCTAGGGTTCCTTCCATGTTAGATTCTAAAATAAATTCCTCTTTATACCCTAACCCAACCTATGTAACTTGCCGATAAGAGAATCATGGGAGAGAACTAAGAGAATTATTTCTCAAATCTTCATCATGTAATGCTAGTCCACTTACTTCCTTCTATGGTTATTCTAATTTATCTTTCAATATCAATGTGGATTCCTATTCCTTCTATTTGGAAATTATACTTATTTCTTGATTTCGAGCATATAGAGCCATATGGAAATTTTATTCATTTTTATTTTCCTGTTTCCTCTTCCAAACTTTGATAGTACATTTCTTTTGTTTGGTGAAGGAATCTTGATTTATTTTTTGAGCGTTCTAGACTGGTTCATTGTCTTCCTTATTTTGTTTTCTCTACCATACCCTTGTATAAGTTGTTCTAGGAAATCATGTCGTGATTCTTCTGCAATCTCGCGCTATGTGTCCATAGTTATAGCATTTGTAGCATTGGACCTTTTAATGTAGGGGAGCATGAAAATAATTGTAACATTTTCTTCTATTTACTAATAAATCATTTCTCCTATAAATTTGCAATCAATTGCTTTATGACCAAAGTTTTTGCAAGAAAAACAATGACCAAAGAAAATACTTTGATACATGATTATGGAAGATGTTATTAATTTTGTATCTCTTCTATACTTATCCTTATATTCTTGGAGTGAGTGACCAATCTATTTCTAGTTATCATTTCTTCTTTTGTTGTTGTATTTCTTGTGATGATCTTCAATATATCTGATTTTCTTCCCTGGATTTTCATCCTCAAATGCTTCATGAATTTATTTATTATGTGCTTGATTTGGCCTTTTAAGAATGCCAGAACAACTCTTTGGTGTCTTCTCTTCTTTATTTTTTGGAACCTTGGAGCTTATTCCTTATTCAAGAGTCTTCTCATTATTGGCATAACCCAAAACTGTCTTTATCAAGGGTAATCTTTGATAACTGAAAATATTATTCAAAGGTCTAGTGCTCTTTTCAAATTTCACATCAATAATTAGATATGTAGTTGTATTTTTATAATTTCTCTCTTAGGTAGGTAATTTATTCTTCAAATTTCTCAAGCTTCTCTTCCTTTTCTACTAATTGAGTTCTCATTGATTCTTCTTTTATTTTTTCTTCTTCAAGATGAAGTTTCATACTGATGACAATCTTGTTTGATTCTTTTTCTTCGAAATCATGATTATTTATTTCAAACTTCTATAGTTGTTATTCCAGTCATTGATATTCTCTTGAAAACTATTCTTCCTGTTTAGCAATCTTGGTTGTATTTTTCAATTCTTCCTTCAAGGACATGATTCCAGTTTCTCGAGCATCACTGATATTTGATTTTTTTCATCTAGATGGTTCATCGAGATTTGTTTTATTTTAAATGCTTCTTCTAATTATGTTTTTAGAATAGCATCATGTTGTGATAGGAATTGCAACCCTACATTTTCCGTTTGATATTGCTTAAATCCATAGAAAATGGATCCCCTTATCTTTTGAGCCTAAGAGAAATCATAATAAGTCTCCCTCTCAACCTCCAAATATCTAGAGAAATCATGTATTTACTTGAAAAATAATCAAGACTTGGTGTTGAAATCCAATTTTGAAATCGGAAAAATTTCTTCTAACTTCTCCGAGCAGTTCAGAGGAGTTGCTTCTAACTTCTCCGAACACTTCAGAGAATTTTCTTCTAACTTCTGTAAATATTTCAGAGCAGTTTATTCTAACTTCTCTAAATAGCTCATAGGATTTTCTTCTAACTTCTCTGAACATTTTGGAGGAGTTTCTTCTAACCTCTTCGAATAGTTTAGAGGAGTTGCTTTCTTCTTCCCCGATATGAAATGATACTACAAATGATAGAGGAAACTCCTCCGATGTGTTTTGAGGAGTTAAATATAACTCCTTTGAACACATCGAAGGAGTTCTTTTGATTGCTTCTGATATTATTAGAGAACTTCATATCATACCCTTCGATCACACCAACTCCCACCTATCACATCTAATGCCGAAAATGGTCTTTTGGATATATAAATGGAATGGGGTCATGTTATTGTTATATTATCATTAGTAATTGAGAAAATATCCCCTAGTACAAAATGCGTTGAGATGCCCATTAAATATTTCAACATATCGCTACTCACCATGTGGCATAAAGTTCGAGGTAGGGGCATTTTTCCTTCTTTTGTTTAAGTTTAGGGTTAGGTGTCTTCTTGATTTCTTAAATTTCTCTTTAGTTTTTGTTTCATTACCCTAACTCGATAATTTTCTTCCCTCTTGCTACCTACCTTTAGTGATTTCCTTAGCCGGTGCATATCGTGCAATGTGCACCATATTCCCATTTTGGAAATTATCCTTTGCTTGAATACACTATCCAGTTGTCCCAAGATTCTATCACAACAAAACATTTGTCCCTTCTTATGACCGAGTGTCCTTGCAAGCCCTAAAATCCTACACAAACCCTTTTTATTTCATAAGGTTTCCAATTCAATAAAACTCTAATAATATCTTAACCTTTGAGCCATACTTTACTCACAGAAAGCCCAATTTTTTTTTATCGAAAGATTTCACACTAACTCTTTTGAACGCTTCAGAGGAGTTATTACTAACTACTCTTGTAATATCCATAGCCCGAATCCAGTTGTAAATGTAAATGAAAATGTACTTAAGTTGGCGACCTGTTTGATATCATTGTGTATACACCTTCCATGGCATAGTGCGCACATGTACTGCACAGTAAAATGATGAAGTGTACACATTCTTGGATACTGTGCGCAACAACTTAAGTGCGCGCAATTTTGAGGCCGGGGAGCCTTTTGTGTATATGTTGCATTTTATAGGCTGGTGAGCCAGTTATTATAAGCTAGGATGCTTATGTTTTGATTAGGCCGGAGAGCCTAGATGTTAAAGGCCAGTGCACCTATTTTTGTATATGTCTCATAATTAATATAAAATACATCACTGCACGCAGACCAACCATGATAAAAGAGATGGGGGACTAAAATCCACTAGTTAGGGAAAGAGAGGGACCTAAAAGTTAAGGAAAAAGGGATAAGCTAGGGAGCTTAAGCCAAAAAGGAATATTATATTAATATTTCTTAAATCATAAACTATGGATAATTATTTTATCCTAAGTTCTAAAGTTGGGAACAAGTAGGCCAAAGTAGCTCCAAACATGACAAGTGTCAATTTGGGGACATGAATACATATTGTTGGGAATTAGTTCATTTTCCGATCTTTTTCCATCATTCTTCCCATCATTCTTCCCATCATTCCTTCCATCATTCAGTCATCCAGTCAATCATCCATGAGCATGCACACACCCATTGAGCTATCTTTTGCATCTTCATGACTGTACTTGAACCTGTATCCATAGCCATTTTGTGTTGCTGTATCTGGTTAGCTTGGGAGTTGTACTGAAGAAGCGGGTTGTCAGGCCTGTGGGATATTGAAGAGGCGGGTTGTCAGACCGGTGCACAATTCTCTAGGTTAGATAATTGTTTTGAATTGATTTCTTGAAGGTGATAAATTGCATTTACAATGCCCTGAGACTTCCTGTATGGCCTGTTGTTGAAGCCTGGAAAGGAAGTGGGGAAACCTAAGGACTGTTGAGCAGAGAAGGGGAACACATCCTGGGTGAGATAGGCATGCGGGGAATGGGGGAATGTAGGTTGTTAGTTAGAGTGGGCACCTGAGATGAATTCTTTCCTATTGTCTATGAGCCTTTAGCCTAGTTAGGAATCCCTTTACCCGAGTGGAGTTTAGTCTCAACTTGGGGGTGACTCACTGTTGAGAGTGATGAACAATGTGGTCTAAGGCTAGGATGTTTATGGAAGGTCTGGATGCAGTTGGTGAAATTCTTACCAAGATAAGTGCCAATTGTGTGATAAATTTACATGTTGCATTATTATTTACGTGCTTATTTTTATGGGTTATCATATGTGCGGTTATAACTGTGTTTATTTTTATGGGTATTTCCTGTATATGATGAATGTATATGTTTACTATTATTTCAGTGTGAATCCATGCATTTATAGATGTATTTGTATGTATACGTTTTATATATAATTCTTCCACAAGATTTCTTTATGTGTCTAATTTAATTGCATGCAGTTCAAAAAAATTATGTGGCATAGCTCAGTTGGATGTTGGGTATGTTACAGTATGTTTCACAGAGAGAACAGTAAGAGTTATCTAGCATAGCATGGCACGACATGGATGTTCGGGGATGTTACAATATGGTATAAGAGGTTCATTTTTCAACATTGAGCCTGGATGGGTGGAGAAAGTTGAGTTGAAGTGAAATCTCACAGAGGATTTATTTCAAAGTGGCCAAATTTCAGTTGTAGAGTGTCCATGGTAAAAAGTAACAACAACTGGGAAGAATTGGGGAAAATCCCCAATTTATGTTGCTAAATTCATGAGAAAATGGATACATTCATCCAAGTGATGAGATATTATTGTTTTAATATCTGTCTAGCAAATTCGGATCTAGAATGGGTCGAATTTGAAGTTATAGTGAAGCCATGACATATGGAGCAAGTTTAGTGGTTAAAATTCTCAATTCGCGAAATGATTTTGGATAAATTCGTTCTAGAAATTTCAATTTACAATGATTTGTTGTTGCATAGGTTGAATTGGTGTTATCGGGGTGAAATTGAACCAATTTCATGGTTGCATAATGTCAATGGTAAATTGGGGAAAACATTAAGCCAAAAGCCCCAATTTCTATTCACGAGGAATTAATGTGCATAAAAATGACTCTGCACAGGTGGGCTCACAAAAAATGCATGATGTGCAGTGAAAATATTGTGATATGTAAAATTTAGCATTGCACGTCAAGATATTGGCATGCTGGTGCGTGTGCTAAATTTTGGTGCCGCGCGGAAAAATGTTAGTGTGTGGGTGTGTGCACTAAATTTTGGCGCCGCGCAGAAAAATGTTGGTGTATAGGACCATATGATAAATTTAGCATTGTGCAGTGTGCACACTCATAATAACGACACACGTGGTGTGTGCAGTATTGGCAAAGCGTAGAGGGATTTTGTTGGTGCGTGCGAAATCTGGGTATATGTTGTCACGCGACAGTTTTGTTAGTGGTGCGCGTAGAGTTTTGGTGCTTGGTGGAGACATACTAAACTCTGGCATGGTGCAATGTGTAGAGTAAAATGAACATGGAATATCAGCGCATGATACAAAAACTACACACAATAGGTAATAGTGCGACAACCAAAACTGCACACGGTGGATATTAGCACGTGACATAAAATTAGTGCACACAAGTTATTGGCACGGCAGAGAAGTGATACACAGTGGTTTTAAAGTGCACGAAGAAATATTTACCTTGTTTTTTTATTTTTCATGGTGAATACGAGTTTACAGGTTGAAATTTGTGCACGCAAAGTCGTTTGAAGGGTGAACAACAATGAAAAAACAACGATTTTTTGCGACGTTTTATATCATTTGAACGTCATCTTTTTGCAGCGTGTTTTTGAGACCCTTAAGAGAGTTTTTAGGATATCTAAAACCATGAGAACACTTTTTCATTGCAGCTAAAATAAAAGAGATCGAATATATATTTCTAATGGTGTAAACTATTCGTCTAACAAAGCTTTTATGAGAAAGTTATAGCACAAACTGTGAAGGGTAAATTTTAAGACCCATGTAACTTCAAAGGGCCATAACATTCTGCTCCAGAATCAGATTGAGGTGCATGAGCACTCAATGGAAATATATGGAACCATAGAAGACATTCCAAGATCTGAATTAAATTTCTAGAAATGTTAAAGGTGTTGAATATGGAAAATAAGGAACCTATAGCATACTAGTTACAATATGGTATTTTGGTCTGGAATTTCAGGAGGGTGTAACTAGCATTCCATAACCCAGAAAGAGGTGAAACTTAGACAAAGTGTACATAAGATGTATATGAAGAAACCCAGTTGATATCCTATGAAAGAAATCTAATGGAGTTGGTGCAAAAATGCATAATTACAGAGCAAAATTGCACCAAGTTGAAAAATGAACAGAAAAAATTAATGGGAAAATTTCAAGTAGCCATAACTTTCTTCTCAAGACATGGAATTGAGCATGAGAGTAGTCGTTGGAAAGGTATTAGACAGTGGAATATAAATATCCACCCATAAAATTTATCAGGGAATTCAATTTTCCAGAAAATTATAAGAAATAATTATGATATATATTATTGAACCAAAATGGTTCATATTTTCATGAAATTGTTGAAATAGTTAGCCTGACAAAGTTTTGTTGGCTGCACATTTTGCAGAGTTAAAAACAGTTAGATGAATTCAATATCAACATAGAGTTTAGAGTAATGGAAGAGGCACAAGGGACTTACATTCAGAAGGATGAGATTAGAGGGATGGATGTCCATTTGGGCATTGAAGGAACAAACTCCAATGGACATGGAGCTGAAAGGAATCAAAACATGAATATAGAAGAGACCATTAAAAAATTGTAGAAGGATTTACAAAGCCATAAAGATGATAATGAAATTCTTATGAAAGCCAAGGAGCAACAAGATGAATTCAACATGAATTTATTGCAGAGATTGAACATAATAGAAAAGAAATTGGACAAGGAGAGTGGCTCAAGAAAATCTAGAAGTCACAGACCTCTTGATGAGAAAAGAAGAATCAAAAGTGTTAATATATATCACCACCAATCTCCAAGGAATTCCAATAAGAGAGAACACAACAAATCTATGCCATCCCCTATCAGGAATCACAAGGGGTCTGGGGTGGATGAGCTACAAGGAGAAATGAACAAAATCAAACCTCCTACATTTGATGGTGAGCACAAGAAGGATGAAGATGCAGATACATGGTTGTTGGGCATGAGAAAGTATTTTCTATTACATAATTATTCTTCTCATGCAAAAGGTATAATTACTATCTATCAACTCAAGGGAAAGGCATCTGTGTGGTGGGATCAACTTGTGTAGGTGAAGCACATTAAATAAAAAAGTGTTACTTGGAGTGAATTCAAAAAGTATTTTGAGAACAAATACTTGACTAAAAGATACTATGACAAGAAAATGAAAGATTTCTTTGAACTTAAGCTTGGGAATATGAAAATAGATGAATATGAGAGAGGGTTTTAGAAATGTTGAAGTATGTCTCTTTCATCAAGGATGAGACAGTTAAGATTCAAAGGTATTTGAGTGGATTTCGATCATTCATCAGTGACAAAATATAGTATGATGATCCAAAAACATTGGAGGAGACCATAAGGTGAGATAAATTATTATATGATCAAAAGAAATCAAGGACAACTTTCCAAAAATATTGGGAAGACAAAAATAAATTCAAGGTGGATACGAGGAAGAAGGGATATAAGATACAATTCTTCAGAAATAATCCACAAGGAAAAAAAACTCCTAGAGAGCCCAAAACAATTGAAACGGGGGGTCAAAGGCCAAGGAAACCACCTATTCAATGTTGGGGTTGTAAAGGGGATCATACGTTCAAAGATTTTCCTCACAAAGGTGAACAAGGAAGAACTGTTCACAATGTACAACAAGTTGAAACAATGGAGGACATGGGTAGAAATGTGTCAAGGATCTATGCAGCCCTGTACAACAAGCAAGCAGAGTATCAATCACATATGATTGAAGTAGAAGGTATGATCAACAATCAAACCATTGCTATTTTAATTGATTCAGGAGCTATTCATAGTTATATAGATCCTAAGATGCTAGAAAGCTTGAATTTTCCAAGAAGCAAGCATGGGAAATCTTGGTTGGTGTAGCTAGCTATAGGAGCCAAAAGAAAAGTTAATGAGATGGTTAAGTCATGTCTTATGTACATGAATGGACTGAACACCAGGGCATATTTGAACATCTTTCCTGTAGGTTCCTATGTCTTTATAATTGGGATGGATTCGTTGGACCAACATCATGTCATCCTAGACTGTCATAAAAAGGCCTTTACTTTCTTGGATGAGGAAGGGACCCTAAGGAAGGTGTAGGGAATTCCCAGGGCAGTAACCATCCGAGAAATTTCAGTATTGCGGCTGAAGAAATGTTACAGAAAAGGGTGTCAAATATTTGCAGCACATGTTGAAGAGACACCTAAATATAAGGTGCCAAATTTGGAAGATTATGCAGTCTTCAAAAATTTTGAAGAGGTGTTCAGGGAGGTACCAGGACTACCCCCAAAGAGAGATATTGATTTCTTTATAAATTTAATTATTGGAGAAGCTCCAGTGTCAAAGAATCCTTAGAGAATGAGTACACTAGAGCTGAAGGAGTTGCAAATGCAACTTGAATAGCTTCTGAAGAAGGGGTATATACACCCAAGTGTGTCACCTTGGGGTGCCCCAGTATTGTTCGTGAAGAAGAAAGATGGAACATTAAGATTGTGCATTGATTTTAGACAGTTGAATAAAGTGACTGTGAAGAATAATTATCCTCTGGTAAGGATTGATGATCTTTTTGATCAATTGAAGGATGAAAATATTTTTTCAAAGATATATCTTAGGTAAGGATTAAAGAGGAAGATACCAAAAAGACCACCTTCAAGACAAGGTATGGTCATTGTGAGTTCACAATGGTGCCATTTGGATTGTCAAATGCACCAGTTGTTTTCATGTGCTTAATGAATGGTGTTTTCCGAGAATATTTAGACAAGTTTTTCATTGTCTTTTTGGATGACATTCTTATATATTCCAATTCATAAAAATAGCATGAACATCATTTGAGGATGGTGTTGCAAGTATTAAGGGAGCATAATTTGTATGCAAAACTGAGCAAGTGCTCATTTTATCAAAAGAAAAATCATTATTTGGGGCATATAATTTCAAAGGATGGGATAGAAGTTGATCCTGAGAAGATAGAAGCCATTAGAGAATGTCCAGTGCCAAAGAATGTGACAAGAGTAAGATCATTCATGGGTCTTGCAGGCTACTATAGGATATTTATTGAAGGATTCTCAAATATTTCACACCTGATCATTTCCTTACAAAAGAAGGGTGTGAAATTTCAGTGGACATTGGATTGTGAAAAGAGTTTCCAACACTTGAAACAATTATTAACAGGTTCTCTAATATTAAGGATTGTAGACCCAAATGAAGACTTCATTGTATGCATAGATGCATGTAAAGAGGGACTTGGTTGAGTCCTCAGTCAAAATTGGTTTGTTATATGTTATGTGTCAACAAAGTTGAAAGAGCATGAAAGACACTATGCCACTCATGATTTGGAGTTGGTATCCATAGTGCATGCCCTGAGGAAATGGAGACACTACCTCATGGGGAAAAGGTTTGAGCTAAGAATAGACCATAATGGTCTGAAATATTTATTTGATCAACCAACTGTAAATGCTAGGCAGAGCAGATGGTTAGAATTTCTAAGTGAATATGACTTTGATATAAGGCATATCAAGGGAAAAGAGAACAAAGTGGTTGATGCACTCAACATAAGAGTACATGAATTGCATGCTACAACCATTAGCATGTACCAAACAGATTTGAAAGACAAAATTATAGAGGCTTCCAAATCAGATTTGCAATACAAAGAATTAGTGGAAAAATTACAACAAGGTAATTTGCAACTGAAAATTGAAGATTACAAGCTATATAATGATGAAATTCTCATGTACAGGGGCATAATTTATGTACCAAATTCTTAGGAATTGAAAAACCTGATACTGAGAGAAATGCATAATGTGCTTTATGCTGGGCATCCAGGATATCATAAAACTATTGCAGTTGTCAAGAGCCAATATTATTGGCCAGGCATGAAGAAAGAGGTTGTTGATTTTATTGCGAGATCTTTGGAACGTCAAAAACTAAAGGATGAGCATATACACCCAGCTAGTTTTCTCAAGACATTACCCATTCCTGAGTGTAAATGGGAAGTTGTAACAATGGATTTCATCACCAAACTTCCTAGAACAAACAAGAAACATGATTCTATCATGGTAGTGGTGGATACGCTTACAAAATCTACCCATTTTGTTCCAGTTAAGCTCACTCATAAGGAAGCCAACATCATTGATGCTTATATTAATGAAATTGATAGATTGCATGGCATACCCAAGACAATTGTGTCTAATAGAGATCCAAATTTTACCTCTAAATTTTGGAAGGGATTATTTAATGGATTTGGAACAAATTTGAATTTTAGTACAACTTATCATCCAGAATCAGATGGGAAAATAGAGAGGGTGAATCAAGTGATTGAACATATGTTGAGGATGTATGTGATAGATAAACCATAAAAATTGGAAGACTACCTACACTTGGTAGAGTTTGATTATAACAATGGGTACCATGAATCTCTAAAGATGAGACCATTTGAGGCACTTTATGGAAGAAAGTGCAACACACCAGTAAGTTGGGATAACCCAACAGACAGAGCAGTGGTTGGGCCAGATTTTCTTAGGGAATTGGAGGATAAAATGAAAAAAATAAAACGAAATTGAAAGGCGTCCCAAGAAAGGCAGAAACATTATGTTGATAAAGGAAGAACTCATAGGGAATTTAAAGTGGGAGACCATGTATTTTTGAAAGTGAAAGGCAACAGAAGTTCCCTAAAGTTGGGAATTTTATCAAAGTTGGCATCTCTCTATTGTGGACCATTTGAAATACTAGAGAGGATTGGCCCACTAGCTTATATGATAGCATTTCCTGCATCTATGTCTATTCATAATGTATTCCATGTATCATTACTCAATAAATATTTACTTGATGCTAATAATGTTATTGATTGAAATGTGATTCAGGTGGAGAAAGAAGGCGCTTTTCAAGTGCATCCGGTATGCATATTGGACTAAAAAATCAAATAGCTATGGAATCGAGCCATAGTGATTGTAAAGGTCCAATGGACATGGTACGGTCCTAAGGACACTACTTGGGAGCATGAGGATGCAATGCGGGAAAAATACCCGCATCATTTTGAGGATTTTTGAAATTTTATTGTATATTAGTACATGATGCACTGAGGACAATGCATAAATAAGGGGAGGGGATTGTAATATCCCTAGGCCAAACCCAGTTGTAAATGTAAATGCAAATGTACATAAACTAGTGAGTTGTTTGATATCATTGTGTATGCACCTTTCATGGAAAAGTGTGCACATGTACTGCACAGTAAAATGATGAAGTGTGAACATTTTTGGACACT
>JASDQU010589505.1:14201-45977 GCA_032191745.1 Picea mariana | reverse complement strand
AGTTAGTGTCGTTAAAGGTGTTGCTATTCTTCCATAGTGTCGAATAAACTTGTAGTAGTAACCTGTCAAACCCAAAAATCCTCTAAGATTCTTCAATGTTTTGGGAATTGACCAGTCCATCATGGACTTAATCTTGTTAGGGTCTACCTTGACACCTTCATGAGATACAATATGACCCAAATACTCTACCTCCTTCACTCCAAAGAAACATTTAGATGGTTTGGGATATAATTGTTGCTCCTTTAGTAGTTGTAGCACCTTCTCAACATGTCGTACATGATCCTCCCATGACTTGCTATAGATTATTATATCATCAAAAAATACTAACACCAATTTTCGAAGGAAGGACATGAAAATGTAATTCATCAACCCTTGAAATGTGGAAGGTGCATTTGTAAGGCCAAAAGGCATGACCAAAAATTCATAATGGCCTTCATGAGTTCAGAATGCTATTTTTGGGATATCTTATTCCTTCATTCTAATCTGATGATACCTTGAATGAAGATCCAAATTTTTTAATAGATTTCTCCATGTAGTTCATCTAACAATTCATGAATGACAAGAATGGGAAACTTATCTTTAATAGTGATCTTGTTGAGCTCTCTATAATCTGGAAACATACACCATGAGCCATCTTTCTTGAATACCATTACCACCGGTGTAGAGTAAGAACTTTGGCTAGGCCTAATAATTCCAACCTCTAACATTTCTTCAACCATGCGCTCAATTTCACTCTTCTAGGCATAAGTGTATCTGTATGGCCTGATGTTAGGAGGAACACTCCCCAGAATTAGGTGAATATCATGATAATGATTTCGAGTGGGTGGAAGACCTTTGGGAATATCTTCAAATGCTTTGGAATGCTTATCAATGATCCCTTGGAGATCTTGAGGAATAGATGGCTTAGATGTTTGAACATCTAGTGAGCATAGTTGTGCAATAACACCTTGATGCTCCTTTTTCAATAATTTTTTCATGCCATTAGAGATTATCACCTTATCGGGTTTCCCTATGATACCTCTTAACTCAATTTATTTTCCTTCCAATGAAAATTTCATGAAAAGTTCTTGAAAATTAAAAGCCATTATTCCTAATGATTGTAACCATTGGATTCCTAGTACAATGTCAGCACCACCCATGGGTATAGAAATAATTGGACTATTTATTACATATTCCCCCATAGGAATATTGATCTTATTGCATTTTCCTGAGCAATTGATAGTTCCTCCATCTTCAATCATTACTTGAAATTATGGTCCTGGATATACAAAGCAATTGATATCTTTGGCTAATTTATGGTGAATGAAATTATGAGTACTGCTAGAATCAATTAGGACTATTACCTTTTTCTTTTTGATATATCCTTCGATTTTGAGATTTTGAGGAGTGCTAATTCCAACAAATGCATTACACGATATCGTGGGAGTCAACACTTCAAATGAAATTGATTTTACATTTTCATCCTGAGATGGTTCTTGTTCTTGCTCTTGTTCTTCTTCCTCTTCACAATCTATGTAGAATAATTTTTTCTCACCACACTTATGTCCCTTACTGTACTTTCTGTCAAAATTAAAGCATACAACTTTTGCTTTTCTTTCCTCTAATTGTTGAGGTGATTTAGAAGAAGGAACATTATTCTCTCTATAGATGTTAGGATTGGTCCTTCTAGTAGCCATAGACATATTTTTACTTTCAAAATTTCTTGCCACCCTAAATGCATTCTCCAATGATTTGGGTTACCAAAGGTGAACCTCATGTTGAATGTTATCCTTTAAAGTTCCTATAAATACATCAATCAAGTGCTCATTTGGAATATCTATTACCTTTATATTCAATCTTTGGAAGTTCTCAATGTGCTCTGTAACTGAACCCTTTTTCTTGAGACTTATCAATTGGCTAAAGAAGGTATTTCTCCTTGTATCCTCATAGTGTGCTATCATTTCTTTCATGAAAATTGTCCAAGTGACGAGTGATTTGCGAGAACAAAGCCATCGATACCATACAAATTGATTGGGTTCTAAATATAAAGAAGAAATTCGTACCTTTTGTGTATGTGGCNGCACATTATGTAGATCAAAGAATTGCTCCATCTGAAGTATCCATGTGATTGGGTCCTTGCCATCAAACTTCCTCATATAGATCTTAGGAACATGGTTGGTCTTCAACCCAAAGTTGGAGTTTCTCCATTCTCGATTCACCTTCCTTGTGTCCTCATCATGAATTTCATGGGACACATTTTCACTTTTAGGTGTCCTCTCTATTAGGAAGTTTTTCAATCCTTCCATGATCTCCCCTTTTAAACCATCCATCTTAGTATTTATTACCTCAAACTTAGCTTTCGTTGAATCCATCATCTCTTGTAGTTCATATTTTGTTACTATCTTCTTTTGTAAATCATTTATGTCCCTACGCATTTCTTCACCTTCATCAAGAGTCCATGTAGGATTTTCTGGAGGCTTATTTGTTGTAGAAGTTCCCTTTTTGGGTGGCATGTTGGCCAGGTATCACTTTTGAACCTTGATTTTGAGGTGGTTATGCTAGACAATATTTCTTCTGTTGTATCTCCAAAGTTTAAGCCCTTATGGGTATGAAACTTTATTTTTTGTAGTTCTCTGATATTTCTTCTCTACAATGCCACAAGTCTAATCAAAATTGGATGTGCCAAATGGAATTTATAGTAACTTCCCCACAACTTGCTAATTTTTGGCCTTTCTAGGAGATCTAACTTGTATAGTGTACCCCACACAAAATAATTGATATAAAATTTTGAAACTCATACTAGAAATACTACAGAGTGTCAACTATCCAAAGCAACTGGTCTCACTCAATTTGGATACTCTAGGAATATGTTATGATTGTTTTACCTGGAACACCTTCTTGAGACTAGTCAATAGGACTAGTCAGATACCCTATCTTCCACAGGGTATATCTAAAAATGTACGATGACCCAAATATATAACTTACTAATTTATGTAAATATCCTCCAGATTTCAAGGTTTGAAACATTACATTAAAATTTTTATAGCGAAAATTCTACAATGACTAAGTTTAGGATGATTCCAAAACCCTATCTTTCACAGGCTGTATCTCCGAAAGTATAAGGCCTCAGGAGCTAAAATATTAACCCAACGTACCTTGATCTGTATATTAAATATACTCCAAGACGTTCCTTTTGAAACATTGTAGAAAAAAAGTTATAGCGAAAATTCCAAGGTGTCTCAGATGTAGCAGCGAAACCCCAAGACCTTGAGCTCTGATACCATATGTTAAGAACCAAATACCAATATAGCATAGAAAAACCTTAGAATAAGTACTCAACACCTTGAAAAAGAGAGAAATTCAGATAATAAGCCTCTTCGAGGGGGAAACCTCCTTATTCCCACATAAATGTACAATTCCAAGATGATTCCAAATGAAAATGTCTCCTTGGTATATATAGGAGACTAGGAGGTATAATTACAACTAATGAAATAAATACGACATAAATAAAATAACATTCTAATGTAATATGCCCCAATTAAGGGGTAATGAGCCACTATTTAGGGCTTAACAATTGTTGTGTCGTCTGGGTCATATCTGTGTTCCATCAAGTGAGTGGGTGAAGATGATATGGGAAGCCCACTACAGTCGAGTGGCAGGACACTTCGGCGTCGAAAATACAGTGGTGATGCTACAAAAACATTTCTACTGGCTGAAACTTCGACATGAGGTCAGCAAGTATATCAGGTCCTGCACTTCTTGTGCTATTGCCAAACCGAACACTAAGCAACAGGGCCTGTACACCCCTCTTCCTACTTCTGACAGGCCATGGGAATCCATAATAAATGGACTACATGTCAGGCCTCCCATCCACCAAGCAGGGAAATGACTATGTTTTTTGTGGTTGTTGATCTCTTTTCTAAGATGGTGATTTTGGTTGCCTGGAAGAAGATCATCACAACAGAGGCCACTGCCAAACTCTTCTTTGAATGAGTCTGGGTACATTTTGGAATCCCACAAATTGTTGTCTCATATCAGGACAGTTGATTTCTCAGCACATTATGGTTGATCCTCTAGTAACTGCTAGACACCAAGCTCACCAAATCCACATACTTCCACCCCTAGATGGATGGCCAAACTGAGGTTGTAAATCGAATGATTGTGCATATCCTTCGCATGTATAATTCAAAACACCCTCACAGATGGGATGAGAGCCTTCCCTATGTCCAACATAGCTACAATCGAGCCCTGCATAGCTCAACTAGCCACAACCCCTTTCAGGTGGGGTTGGGATTCCAACCATTGGGTCCCATAGATGTTGCACTTCCCCTTGTGGTCACCTCAACCGACTCATCTCCTACTCCAACTAAAGTTGACAAAGCCACCTAGTTCATTGAGAGGATCTAGCACATCCACCAATAGGGTAAGGATATCCTACAAAAGTCCAATGACAAGTACAAGAAGCGCCATGATCAACATCGGGTGCCACATAAGTTTCAGGTGGGCGATAAAGTTTGGTTGGACTTGCAGAAAGAACACCTTACAGGACCCCATAGGAAGCTTCACCCACTTTGTTATGGGTTGTACACTATCACCAAGGCCATGGGGGATAATTATTTTGAGCTCAACATTCCTCCTTTCCTTGGTCTGCATCCAGTGTTCAATGTGGATCTCCTTCACCCTTATTTCCCACCATTATTGGACACCTCAGAAGTAGCAGAAAAGATGACACCAACAGAGCTCAACCCCGACTACATACAACAGGCATCCAATGATCAGTTTGTGGACACATAGATCAAGGGCACTTGACAACAAAGGATCCAACTTTATCGATTCATCAAAGCAGGGCAACTCCTGCACCAAGGAAAGTGGCTCACCCGGGGCCAAGTTCAACAAAAATTTCCTCATCTGACGAGGGATCTCAATGCAATGAAGACCATTGATTTCTGTGGAGGGAGGATTGATCCATATGGATATCGGTGGCCACCCACCTTTTCCAACTGGCTCAAAATAGTTTTCTGACAATTTTGGAAATTTACTATTTTTAGCAGTTTTAACTTTCGGGGCCATTTTGAGGGCCTAAATGAAGGTTTTTCACGATCAATCTCCTCAATGATAGCCAAAGGCATGATTGAGCCCCCAAAATGAATCTCCTTGATGATACCTTTCCAATGGGCTATCACACACCTAAAATAGAGATCGTATGCAAACGTTACGACCCCGAGAAGTTGATGTACTAACTTACCCAAACGGGGCCCACATGACTTTTGGCACTTCATCTCCTAGGGTTATATTTTTTCTTGTTTAGGGTTTTTGGAATTCTTGTTTATTGTAAAAAGGCCTTCAGGACCTCATTGTAATCTTCTTCTTGTGAATGTGCGGAGCTGTCACATCTCTTCTCAGAGATAAGCCACCACCATTCCAGCAAGCTTGTTTCTGTTACAATTTACAGTTTCAGCTTATCTCGTTATTGAATAGAAAATCAGTTTCATTGTATCTCTGTTATTTTGTGTTAAGCACCTGTTAATAATCTGTATTCATTTCATTTTTCTCATAAAATCCGGATCACCCACTTCTAATTTCTCCATTAAATTTATTAATTAAATAATTTATTTTTTATTCACTTTGAATTATAGTACACTCATCAATTCACTTTACTATTAACCTTCTAAAATATCTTAAACCACTTTGACTACTTTGACCTTTTGGGGCTTCTAGATGACATAAGAGGGTCCTCCAACTTCGTAAGGCCATAACTCTCAAACCATGAGGAGTTATGTGACGTTCCACATACCACTGGAAATGGAATGACATGTACCATCCATATAGAATAGAATTACCTAAAAATATATCAAAACTCATACCATTATCCATCAAACCAACTTGGTTCCATTACCCAAACCTGGGTTTTCCAACTTCTCATGGCCATAAATCTCTAACCGTGAGGAGTTATGTAACGTTCCACATACCACCAGAAATGGCATGAAAAGAACTATCTATATAGGATGGTTTCAATGACAAATTCACTGACCTTCATCTCATTATTCTACAAATAATCATGGGTTCTCTAACCATACTTCTAGGACAACTCAATCCGCAAAGAGTCTTCTCGTGAGGGCTTTCACCATAAGGGGACCACTTTGGAGTTCACCCATTTCTACTTATTATCAACCATGAAAAGACAATAACGAGTCATCTTTACATCAAACAATCTTGGGTCCATTACCCAACCTTTGTGCTACATGGATTTCTTCAAGGGTTGACATCAATGACAACCAACCTTAATCAACATATCTTATGAAATAAACACTTAATAATGCAAACAAGGAAATCTGGTAGCTACCATTTACAACATGCATATAAAATAGAAATACTTTGAAATTCAAAATAAAAGAGAGCACATAGACTAAGAAACATAGTACATAGACTAATAAACTAAAACTAGAAATCTATTTATGCAAGAATAAACATAAGGTACCTCCTTGAAGTGTGCCCTCCTTCAAACATGTACATCAAGAAATAAATTGTGCTACAACACTAATGTTCACTCATAATATCAAAATGAAACTAAATAGACATATTTATATATTGTAGAAACATCAAAGTCCATTCACAAACTATATAACAACATTATCACACTTCAAATTCCAATAAATTCCTTCTATTCTCTAGTTATATAACATCATAATGCAAATGTATATTTATAGATGAATATGGGAGTCATCCCAAACAATTTGCATTTGCATTAATCCCTAAACTAAGGATGCATAACTGTTTTCCATTAAACCTAGAGTGTGTTTCCAAGAGGTATGTATAGTATGAATGTATGAAGATTCTAACAATTCACAAATTTCAAGGGAGAAATTTGTGGGCATAGATAAATGAGCTCAAATTTCTCTCTAAATTCTCTCCTTGTCATTGTCCAACTGTTCCTTGGTGAGGTCGACTTGGTTCCATTCAAATTTGGTTTCTATTAATATCTGAAAAAACCTTCATCTTTCTATCTCAACCCTGGAATATGAAACCTGTAATCTGCTTGATCATTTCTTGAAAATCATGGTTAACATATTTTGATTTTTTATTGAAGACAAAAACTCGAATATCTACTCTAATTTCATCATATAAACAATAAAAGATAAGAAACATAATCCATTTTACCTTTGTATAATAAATGGCTAGGATGGGAAAGGAATGACATATATGAGGATTCATTTTGGCTTTTATAGACTCAAAACATTATCATAATAAAGAAAAAAAAGGTATCAATTCTTGGTCCTAACATTCCCCCCTTCCTAATCCTTTGCATTGACTCATGCAAACTCATGATCATCCTCAGAAACCCTAAGATTTACTGTTGTCCAATTATAAGTTGGATGTCCAAAGGCTATCCCAAGGTAAAAACCCAAATTCATGTCAATTTGTATCGAGAGAGCTATCTCTATCATCTTTTTTCCATTGAAATCTTGCCCTATATTTTTGAGTTGGACACTATATTAATGGAAAATCAAATATTATCCCCAACCATTGGTTATAATGCCTCTTCATGGAATTGATGTATAGAGAAACTCTAGATAGAGCAAGCTTAAAATGTGGGTAACCAACATGGATTCTAATCCTTAGAGTATTTGGAAGTGTGTGCCAAATATCTTGAGAATACAACATAGCTCACAATGAATGAGTCTGTGCAACTTCTTGATGATTGGTGATGAAATACTGTCTATGAACTCTCATTATTTGAGAGTCCCCCAGATCTTCAAGCAAGTTTCTATAATATTCAATTATTACACTAGGCATGGGGTATTTCTCCCTCACTATTAAATTAGAATTGAATTCTACCCAAGTATAAGAATCATGCGTAGCTCTCCATTGTACCAAACCATAAATAAAAGAAGTGAAATCCCTTAGTTGGACATCCCCCACAAAGGGGTTGGGATTCCAATGTGTATGGTATGGTATCACAAAGTTAAAAAAGTATAACTCACAAAGTAAGTTTTTATCATGATCTTCAACCCAGAGAAAAGTTCCCCAAAAAGAAAAGTGTCGTACAACATGCCTTCCTTTTATCTTTACAAAATTCTTACAATTTGTATGAGGGGAAATATTCTAAGTTCTTTACAAAACTTCATACGAAAAATCATATTCGTCATACAATTTTGGGTAGATTTTCCTTTCTATTCCTTGGTCCCATGGAGTTCTAACCTAGAGAAAAGTTGTTATGAAGTATTTGGTAGTTACAATCCTATGAAATGTTCCATTTGCTAATTTATTAATCCTAAACTGTTTCCATCTATCATGCATGTAGATAGGATGGATTCAATAAGGAGCTATACAAATTCATCCCTACAACCCCAAAGAACAAGCATCTTAGAGATTTTTCTCCATCTCTTGTAGCTTATTCATGTACATGTTAATATTCCCTTTCCATCTATTCTCTTGAGTGAGATAGTGGGAAAACCATTTCTGCTTGAGTTTATTAATAACCTACTTATGACTTTCTCTATTAATTATCCCCAAATAAAACAACTTGTCTTGGTTTCTCCATCCATGTAAGTCAGGTTTGAGTTGGAGAAAGGAATATGTGATTGTCAGAATGTCATCAAGGATGGTGTTTATAAAATTCTCAACATTTTCCATATCCTCTTTATCAGTATATTTCAATGGTTTTTCTTCATATTCTATGGCTTGTATTAAGGTTTCCATTCTATGATACCTTTCCTTTTTCAAATTATTTACATTCTTCTTCAACCTCATATTTTCCATCTTTGACCTCATGTTTTCTCTTAAAAACATTAAATACACATGATTGTATCCTTCTAAAGAAGGATAAATAATGTTCTTACCTCTACTTCTCTTCCTTTGTGCTTTTCCCATTTTTGGTTGAAGAATTGTATCTTTGTTTCGTTTGTATAAACCTCCTCAGTGGCTTCATTCTTAAAAGTTTCCTTTGATGTCAATCCCTCTGTTTTCTTGGAAATCACATACTTCCTCTCGACTTCAATTGTCTTAGAAAAACTATCCTCTGTTGCCTCTGTAGGTGTGTTCTCATCTTCTTCTGTGTATATAATTCTTGGTGTATAACCATCATCTGATTCCACTACAAAATCAAACCCCTATGTACTCTTAGTTTCAATCCTATTTGTGATTTCGACTTCACCCAATTTATTAACATACTCATCATCATTATTAGACTCCTCCTTAGAATCATCCAAATTAATGACTATTCGACTCTTATGAGTTTGGTTTTGAGTCCTGGGAGCCTTCATTTTTATTTTAGTGTTGCTACAGTATTGTTCCAATCCTGTAGCATCATCACTTTGATGATGAAATTTTAACATATTGCTTTTGGATTGTGTGGGTTTTTCTTGGTAGGGTAATAGTCATGCCCTGGGTTTGCTTTTGATACCACTATGAAACCCTTTCCAATTGATTCCTTACCATTTCATCTCAACTCTAAATAATAAAGTTATGAATCCTGCATGGAAAACCCCCGAGGGTTGTGCCCATCATGGAAACGTTTAATCCATCCTGTTCAGATCCTTTAGCAGGAATACTGGTAGACTCAAATATTTTTCTTTATTAAGATGTAGCAAAATTCTTATGTGATAATGGAAGATAATGCTAAAATGCCCCTCTCAAGTCATGAATTTTTGCATGGTTAGGGATATATTCCTCTAAGGGTCATCTAACAAATCTCTACAAATACCTTTTCTTTGAACTTCAAAGATTTGAAAAAGAACACTTATGAATTTTGACCAACTATATTCTCGTAGATTAGAATGCTTCATCCAATTCTCTCCTTCAATTCTTAACCCTGTAGCATGGTTGATCGATTCTTCATTGACCTGAAACGTAACCCCCTAAACTATGGAAAATTCACCATTAAATGTATGAGTCATTCTGTAGCAATTGAAACATTGGAACCTTGAAAGCATTTAATGACCATCCTGAGCAAAAATGCTTAAATCCTGAGGGCTTTGTTGGACAATATCAAGGTATCAAGTTCTAAACGGTTATGGGTGTAACGTCCCTGGCCACCCAGGTTGGCCATGATACATGAGAGAACTCTTTATTCTCTTTGCAGAACATACTATAACATACCCAACATCCAACGGGGCTATGCCACATAAAATATTCGAACTGCATGCAATTAAAATATATACACATAGAACTCTTGTGCAAATAAATATATAAAACGTAAACATACAAATACATATGTAAATGAACGGATTCATACCGAAATAACAATAACCATATACATACATCATATACATGCATTACCCATAAAAAGACAATTATAACCACACATAAAATAAACCCATAAAAATAAACATGTAAATAACAATGCAACATGTAAATTTATCACACAGTTGCCACTTATCTTGGTAAGAATATCACCAACTACGTGCAGACCTTCCACAAACCTCCCAGCCTTATACCACACTGTTCATCACTCTCAACAGTGAGTTACCCCCAAGCTGGGACTAAACTCCACCCAAGTAAAGGGATTCCTAACCAGGATAATGGTTCATAGACAACAGGAAAGACTCCGTCACAGGTGCCAACTCAAACTAACAACATACAGTCCTTCATTCCCCACATTCCTATCCCACCCAAAAAGTGTGCCCCTTCTCTGCTCAACAGTCCTTTGGCTACCCCACTTCCTTTTCGGGCTTCAACAATAGGCTTGACAGAAAGTCTCAAAGCCCTATAGCTGCAGTTTAACACCTTCAGAAAATCAATTCCCCAACAATTATCTCACCCAGAGAGAAATTTATCATGGGACTGATAACCTACCTCTTCAATATCCCACGGGTCTGACAACCCACTTTTTCAATCCAACTCCCAAGATAACCAGCTACACAAACCAGTATGGGTATGGATACGGGTTCAGATACAATGACATGAAGATATGAAAGATGGCTGACTGAATGAGTGAATACTCATAGTATTTCTCAATGGATGACTGAATCATAGAAGGAATGAAGGAAAAAGATGGAAAATGAACTAAGTCCAAACTATATGTATGCATGTCCCCAACTCGACACTTGTCATGTTGGGGGCTACTTTGGTCCACTTGTTCCCATCTTTAGAACTTAGAATAAAATAATTATCCATACTTTATACTTTGAGAAATATTAGTATAATATTCCTTTTTGGCTTAATCTCCCTATCTTAGCCCCTTTTTCGTAAATTTTATCTCTAACCCTTTCCCAACTAGTGGAGTTTAGTCCCCCATACTATTTTATCATGGTGGGTCTACACACAACGATGCATTTTATATTAATGCTGAGACATATTCAAAAGTAGGTGCAATGGACTTTAACATCTAGGCTCTCCGACCTAATAATCACAAAAATGGCTCACCAGCCTATAAAACACAACATATACACAAAGGCTCCCTGTCCTCAAAATCGTGTGCAATTAAGTTGTTGCATGCAGTATCCTAGAATGTGCACACTTCATCATTTTACTGTGCAATACATGCACACACTATGCCATGAAAGGTGCATACAAAAATGACATCAAACAACTCACCAACTTAAGTACATTTTCATTTACATTACAATTGGGTTCGACCTAGGGATATTACAATCCCATCCCTTTATTTATGCACTGTCCTCAGTGCATTATGTACACATATTCAAAAAAATTCAAAAATCCTCAAAAACATGTGAGTATTATGCCCACATTGCATCCTCATGCTCCCAAGTAGCGTCCTCAGGACCATACCAGGTCCATTGGACCTTTACAAGCCCTATGGATCGATTCCAGAGTTGTTTGATTTTATGGTCCAGAATGCGTATCGGTTGCACTTGGAAAGTGCCTTCTTGCTCCACCTGAATCACATTCCAATCAATAACATGATTAGCATTAGGTATATATTTATTGAGCAATGATACATGAAATACATTATGAACAGACATAGATGCAAACAATGCAATCATATAAGCTACTGTACCAATCCTCTCTAGGATCTCAAATGACCCACAATAGCGAGCTGCCAACTTTGAACAATTTCCCAACTTCAGGGAACTTCTGTTGGCTTTCACTTTCAAGAATACATGGTCTCCCACTTTAATTTCCCTGTGAGTTCTTCCCTTATCTCCATAGCTTTTCTGCCTGTCTTGGGAAGCCTTTATTTTTATTTTTATTTTTATCATTTGCTCCTCCATTTCTTTGAGCAAATTTGGCCCAACCACTGCTCTATCTGCTGGGTTATCCCATCTTACTGGTGTGTTGCACTTTCTGCCATAAAGTGCCTCAAATGGGATCATCTTTAGAGATGTTTGGTACCCATTGTTATAAGCAAAATCTATCAAGTGTAGGTAGTATTCCCATTTTTGATGGTTTATCCATCACAAACATCCTCAACATATCCTCAATCACTTGATTCACCCTCTCTGTTTGTCCATCTGATTCTAGATGATATGCTGTACTAAAATTCAAATTTGTTCCAAATCCATTAAATAATCCTTTCCAAAAATTTGAGGTAAATTTTGGATCTCTTTCAGACACAGTTGTCTTGGGTATGCCATGTAATCTAACAATTTCCCTCATATAAACATCAACAATTTTGGTTGCCTTGTGAGTGAGCTTAACTGGAATAAAATGGGCATCTTTAGTAAGCTTATCCACCACTACCATGATAGAATCATGTTGCTTGTTTGTTCTGGGCAGTTTGGTAATGAAGTCCATTGTCACAACTTCTCATTTCCACTCAGGAATGGGTAATGGCTGTAGCAAACTAGTTGGGTGTCTATGCTCAACCTTTACCTTTTGACATTCGAAACATTTGGCAATAAAATCTGCAACTTCTTTCTTCATGCCCGACCAATAATATTGGCTCTTAACAACTGCAATATTTTTCTGATAACCTGGGTGCCCATCATAAGGTACATTATGAATTTCCCTCAATATGAGATTTTTCAATTCCTGGAAATTTGGTACATAAATTATGTCCCTGTACATGAGAATTTCATCATTATCTAGCTTGTATTCTTCAATTTTCTGCTGCAAATTACCTTGCTGTAATTTTTCCACTAATTCCTTGTAATGCAAATCTAATTTTGCAGCCTCTAAAATTCTGTGTCTCAAATATGATTGGTACATGCTAATGGATGTAGCATGAAATTCATGCACTCTTCTGTTGAGTGCATCATCCACTTTGTTCTCTTTTCCCCTTATATGCTTTATATCAAAGTCATATTCACTTAGAAATTCTAACCATCTGCTTTGCCTAGCATTTAGAGTTGGTTGGTCAAATAAATATTTCATACCATTATGGTCTGTTCTCAATTCAAAACTTTTACCCATGAGGTAGTGTCTCCATTTCCTCAAGGCATGCACTATGGTTGCCAAGTCCAAGTCATGAGTGGCATAGTGTCTTTCATGCTCTTTCAACTTCCTTGATTCATAACATATAACAAACCCATTTTGACTGAGGACTCCATCAAGTCCTTATTTACATGCATCTATGCATAAAATGAAGTCTTCATTTGGGTCTGCAATCCTTAGTATTGTAGCACTTGTTAATTATTTCTTCAAGTGTTGGAAACTCTTTTCACAATCCAATGTCCACTGAAACTTCACACCCTTTCTTTGCAAGGAAGTGATTGGGTGTGCAATATTTGAGAATCCTTCAATGAATCTCCTATAGTAGCCTGTAAGGCCCATGAATGATCTGACCTTTGCCACATTATTTGGCACTGGACATCCTCTAATGGCTTCTATCTTCTCAGGATCCACTGCTATCCCATCCTCTAAAATGATATGTCCCAAATAATGAATTTGCTTTTGATAAAATGAGCACTTGTTCAATTTGGCATACAACTGATTATCTCTTAACACTTGTAATACCATCCTCAGATGATTCTCATGCTCTTGTTCTGATTTAGAATGTATAAGAATGTCATCTAAAAATACAATGACAAACTTGTCTAAATATTCTCGGAAAACACCATTCATTAAGCACATGAAAATAACTGGTGCATTTGACAACCCAAATGGCACCACTGTGAACTCATAATGACCATACCTTGTCCTAAAGGTGGCCTTGTTGATATCTTCCTCTTTAATCCTTACCTGATGGTATCCTGACCTAAGATCTATCTTTGAAAATATATTGGCATCCTTCAATTGATCAAAGAGATCATCAATCCTTAGCAGAGGATACTTGTTCTTTACAGTCACTTTATTCAACTGTCTGAAATCAATGCACAATCTTAATTTCCCATCTTTTTTCTTCACGAACAAGACTGGGGCACCCTAAGGTGACACACCTGGGCATATATACCCCTTCTTTAGAAGTTCTTCAAGTTGCATTTGCAACTCCTTCAGCTCTAGTGTACTCATTCTGTAAGGAGTCTTTGACACTAGAGCTACTCCAGGCATTAAATTTATAGAGAAATCAATATCTATCTTTGGGGGTAGTCCTGGTACCTCCTTGAACACATATTCAAAATCTTCTAGGACTGGATGATCTTCCAAATTTGGAACCTTATCTTTAGGTGTCTCTTCCATATGAGCTACAAATATTTGACACCCTTTTCTATAACATTTCTTCAACTCCAATGCTGAAATTTCTCTAATGGTTATTGCCCTAGGAATTCCTTTCACTTTTCTTAGGCTCCATTCCTCATCCAAGCAAGTAAATTCCTTGTTATGACAGTCAAGGATAGCATGATGCTGGTCTAACCAATCCATCCCAATTAGACAGTCATAAGAACCTAAACACAAGATGTTGAAATCTACCTTGGTGTTCACTCCATTCATGTCCATAAGACATGACTTAACCATATCATTAACTTTTCTTTTGGCTCCTATAGCCAACTGCACCAACCAAGATTTTCCATGCTTGCTTCTTGGAAAATGCAAACTTTCCACCATCTTAGGATCTATATAACTATGACTAGCTCCTGAATCAATTAAAATAGAAATAGTTTGGTTGTTGATCATACCTTGCACTTCAATAATATGTGACTGATACTATGTTTTCTTGTTGTCCAAAGATGCATAGATCCTTGGTACATTTCTGCCCATCACCTCCACTGTTTAATCTTGTTGTACATTGTGAAAAGTACTCACTTTTTCACCTCTAGGAGGACAATATTTGAACATATGATCCTTTACAACCCCAACATTGAATAGGTGACAGACTTGGCCTTTGACCCCCTGTCTCAACCGTTCTGGGTTCTCTAGGAGTTTGTTGTCCCTGAGGATTATTTCTAAATAATGGTGGCTTAGTCCCCTTCTTCCTCTGATCCATCTTGAAATTCTTTTTGTCTTCCCAAGATTTTTGGAAAGTTGGCCTTGATTTTTGCTGATCATATAGGCATTTATCTCACCTTATGGTCTCCTCCAATGTCTTGGGATCATCATAGTGTATTTTGTCACTGATGAATGATGGTAATGCACTCAAATACATTTGAATCTTAACTATCTCATCCTTGATGAAAGAGACATACTTCAGCAGTTCTAAAATCCTTCTCTCATATTCATTTATTGTCATACTCCAAAGTTTGAGTTCAAATAACTCTTTCATTTTCTTGTCATAGTATCTCTTAGTCAAGTATTTCTTCTCAAAATACTTCTTGAATTCCCTCCAAGTGACACTTTTCTCTTTAATGTGTTGCACCTGCACAAGTTGATCCCACCACATGGATGCCTTTCCCTTGAGTTGATAGATGGAAATTATACCTTCTGCATGAGAAGAATAATTATGCAATTGAAAATACTTTCTCATTCCCAACAACCATGTCTCTGCATCTTCATCCTTATTGTGCTCACCATCAAATGTAGGAGGTTTGATTTTGTTCATTTTTCCTCGCAGTTCATCCACCCCAGAACTCTTATGCTTTTTGACAGGGGATGGGCTTGAGTTTTTGTGTCATGTGCATTCTCTTATTGGAATGCCTCAGGGAGTGGTGGTGATGTCTACTAACACTTCTTGTTCTTCTTTTCTCATCAGGAGACTTGCAACTTCCTGATTTGCTTGAGCCACTCTCCTTATCAAATTTCTTTTCTATTCTGTTCAAGGTCTGCATTAACTTCATGTTGAAGTCATCTTGCTACTCCTTGGCTCTCATAATCCTTTCATTATCAAATTTATGGCTTTGTACATCCTTCTACAAATTTTTAATGGCCTCTACCATATTCATGTTTTCGTCCCTTCCTTCTCCATGTCCATTGGAGTTTGTTCCTTCAATGCCCAGATGGACATCCATCGCTCTGATATCATATTCCTGGCTGTAATTCCCCTATGCCTCTTCCATTACTATGGACTATGTGCTGATATTGATCTAATCTAGTTGTTGTTAACTCTACAAAATGTGCAACCAACAAAACTTTGTCAGGCTAACTGTTTCAACAATCTCAAGAAAATATGAACCATTTTGGTTCAATAATATATCAAAACTCTTTCTTTTGATTTCCTAAAAAATTAGATGCCCAGATCAATTTTCTGAGTGAATAATTATATTCTACAGTCTAATACGTTTCCAATGCCTACTCCCATGCTCAATTCAGAGTCTTGAGAATAAATTTATGGTTATTTGAAAATTGGCCATTAAGTTTTCTGTTCACTCTTCAACTTGGAGCGACTTTGCGCTGTAATTATGAAATTTCACACCTACTCCATAGGATTCTTTGTAGGATCTCAATTATGTTTCTTCATATACATCTTATGGACACTTTGTCCAAGTTTCACCTTTTTCGAGATTCTTGGCTGCTAGTTACAACTTGATGAAGTTTTAGGACAATTCGTATTTTTGGTCTGGAATGCTACATATACCTTCTTTTCCATATTAAACATTTTTAACATGCCCCAAAATTTAATTCATCTATGGAATTGTCTTCTATGGTTCAATATCTTTCCATTGACTGCTCCTGCGCCTCAATCTGATTCCAGAGCAAAGAGTTATGGCTCTTTGAAGTTAGTTGGGTCTTAAAATTTACCCTCTACTGTTTGTGCTGTAACTTTATCATAAAAGCTTCGTTTGATGAACGGTTTACACCATTAGAAAGATCTCTCCGGGATATTTTATTTGAGATGCAAAAAAATAACATACCTTGGTAAACTCTAATCTTCTGGTTTTTGAGTTGCTAAAAACGCTCTTAAGGGCCTCAAAAATGCGTTGCAAAAAGATGACATTCAAATGATATAAAACGTCGCAAAAAATCATCGATTTTCTGCTGTTATTCACCCTCCAAATGACTTTGTGTGCACAAATTTCAATCTGTAGACCCATATTTAGCATGCACAACAACAACACAAGGTAAATTGTGCTCTGAGCATCTATAACCACTATGGATCACTTCTCTATCGCGCCAATACTTGGTGTGCACTACATTTGTGTCGTGCACCAATATCCACCTCACAAAGTTTTGGTTTCTGCACTATTACCTGTTGTGCGAAGTTTTTGTATCGCGCGCTGATGTTCTGTGCGCATTTCACTCTACGCGTTGCACCATGCCAAAGTTTAGTACGCCCCTACCGCGCACCACTATTCTACGCGCACCATTAACTAAACTGTCGCACAACAACATTTATTCATATTGCGCGCACACCAACCAAACTCCTCTGCGATATGCCAATATTGTGCACACCATGTGCACCAACATTTTTTTGCACGGTGCCTAAATTTAGCGTGAGCACCAGCATGCCAACATTTTTCCTTGTGACACCAAATTTTAGTGCGCACGTTTGCATGCCAATATTTTTCTGCGCAATGCCTAATTTTTAGATATCATAAGATTTTACTGCGCAACATGCATTTTAGTTCGCCCACCTACACACATTCATTTTTATGCGCATTGATTCCTCGTGAATTCTTTGCATAAATTGGGGCTTTTGCTTAAATTTTTCCTCAATTTTTACAATAGACATTCTGCAACTATGAAATTTTCTCAATTTCACGCCGATAACACCAATTCAGCCTCTGCAACAACAAATTGTTGTCGGTTGACATTTCTAGAACAAGTTTTTCCCAAACTCAAGTCATGAATTGAGAATTTTAATTACTATCTCTCTATCTATCATGGCTTTACTGTAACTTCAAAATCAACCAATTCTAGCTCTGAATTTGCTAGAACAAATATTAACTCAAGACTATCTCACCACTTGGCTGAATTTTCTCGATTTTCCCATGAATTTAACAACAGAAATTGGGACATTTTCCCAATTCCACCCAATTGTTGTTTCTTTTTTTTTTTACCATGGACACTCTACATATTCAAATTTGGCCATTTCGAAATCAATCCTTTGTGACATTTTGCTTCAACTCAACTTTCTCAGTCCATCCAGGCTCAGTGTTGAAAACTGAATCTTTGATACCATATTGTAACGTCCCCTACCACCTAGGCCGACCACGCTACATGAGAAAACTCTTTCTTCTCTTTGTGGAACATACTGTAACATACCCAACATCTAACGGGGCTATGCCACATAAAATTTTTGAACTGCATGCAATTAAAATATATACACACAAAACTCTTGCAGAAATAAATATATAAAATGTAAATAGACAAATACATCTGTAAATGCACAAATTCATACCGAAATAACAATAACCATATACATACAACATATACATGCATTACACATAAATATAAAGACAATTATAACCACACATAGAATAAATCCATAAAAATAAACATGTAAATAACAATACAACATGTAAATTTATCACACAATTGACACATATCTTGGTAAGAATATCACCAACTGCATGCAGACCTTCCACGAACCTCCCAGCCTTAGACCACATTGTTCATCACTCTCAATAGTGAGTCACCCCCGAGTTGGGACTAAACTCCACCCAGGTAAAGGGATTCCTAACCAGGCTAATGTTTCATAGACAACAAGAAAGACTCTGTCATAGGTTCCAACTCAAACTAACAACATACAATCCCTCATTCCCCACATGCCTGTCCCACCTAGGAAGTGTGGCCCTTCTCTACTCAACAGTCCTTCGGCTGCCCCACTTCCTTTTCAGGCTTCAACAACATGCTACACAGGAAGTCTCAGAGCCCTATAGTTGCATTTTAGCACCTTCAGGAAATCAATTCCCCAACAATTCTCTCACCCAGAGATAAATTGCTCATGGGCCTAACAACCCACCTCTTCAATATCCCACGGGCCTCACAACCTGCTTCTTTAGTCCAACTCCCAAGCTAACCAACTACACAAACCAATATGGGTATGCATATGGGTTCAGATACAATGACATGAAGGTACAAAAGATAGCTGAGTGAGTGAGTGAATACTCATGGTATGGCTCAATGGATGATTGAATCATGGAAGGAATGATGGAAAAAGATGGAAAATGAACTAAGTCCAAACTATATCCAACTTGACACTTGTCATGTTGGGAGCTACTTTTGCCCACTTGTCCCCATCTTTAGAACTTACTTGATAAAATAATTATTCATACTTTATACTTTAAGAAATATTAGTATAACATTCCTTTTTGGCTTAAGCTCCCTGGCTTAGCCCCTTTTTCTTAACTTTTATCCCCCACCCTTTCCCAACTAGTGGAGTTTAGTCCCCCATACTCTTTTATCGTGGTGGGTCTGCGCACAACAAATTATTTTATATTAATGCTGAGACATATACAAAAGTAGGCACAATGGCCTTTAACATCTAGGCTCTCCGGCCTGATAGTCAAAAAACTGGCTCACTAGCCTATAAAACACAACATATACACAAAGGGTCCCTAGCCTCAAAATCGTGTGCACTTAAGTTGTTGCGCGCGGTATCTTGGAATGTGCACACTTCATCATTTTACTGCACAATACATGTGTGCACTATGCCATGAAAGGTGCATACAAAAATGACATCAAATTGCTCACCAACATAAGTACATTTTCATTTACATTACAATTGGGTTCGGCCTAGGGATATTACAATGGGATCCTCCCATTTTGTATATAGAGTGTTTCAATTGAAATGTATGCAACCCAATCCTTAATTACTTAACAATATAATCCTAATCAGGTTTTGATCTGATGATTGTAACTACAACCCAATAACTTAACGATTACACTCCCATATTCATCAATAATCTCAACTGTACATGCTACTAAATGTCATTTCGTAGCAATGATAGTTTGTAGTTCAGACTTGTTTATGAAAATCGAAAGGTTATTTGAACTTGTTACTAGTTGTAAACCAATTCAAATGATATAATGTGTGTTCATATAATTCGAGAATGACACAAGACCATAGAGTATAACCAAAAGGTTCTCCCAAGTTAGCAGTTACACAAGATATTTAACATGTTTTTCAATTTTAACCAAAGAGATGAATTTTATAGCTCAAAAACCTCTGTTTATGTATAATGCTTATTTCCTAGCAACCTTTAGTAATCCTCATATATTGGTTATGGAATGGCTTAAGGAAAATCTATCATTTTTTGTAATGGAAATGAATAAGATATGTGGGTTTTTATGGATAGAGTTAATAGGTTATTATGAATAGAGTGAAATAGGTTTATGGACAAAGTTTTGATAGAGATTATGCACAGAGTTAGGTAGGTTTTATTGATAGAGTTAATAGGTGATTATGAACATAGTGAAATAGGTTTAGGTACAATTTTTTTATAGATATTATGTACAAAGTTAAGTAGGGTTTATGGATAGATTTAAAAAGGGTTTGTGAAGAGTTTTGATAATGAAATTAAGTGAAGTATAAACATGGAAAAAATTAATGGAATGGTTATAAACAATGACAATATATATGAAGTTTTTGGTAGATAAATGGAATGTTATATCAATGATAAATTGGATGGTATTTTTTGTAAATGAAAACATAGTGAAATGTATGGATTATTTCTTATTTTTTTCAAGTCTATAAAACAAAATTATAAATAGAGATAAACGTTACCTCCAATCTTCAAGAAAACTCAAATCCTTTGATCAATTTGAACTTTATCTTCACCAAGGCCTATAAGCATAGATGACTCTTAGTGCTTATTTATGAGAATAATTTTGCTAACTATAACTTATGTTGATTTGAAAAATTCTTGAGCAGCCAAATAAGTAAAAACATTTTACATATAACTCTATATTCCTTGACAGTGAAATGAAGGAAAATATTTTTGCATGGAATTCTTGAATCTGTGAATAAAAATGAGAGAGCATCTAGAATTCTTTTGATCTTCTTGGTAGCTCTGAAATCTGTAACTTGTAAATGAGTTCAATCAAGACTCAAGTCCCACCAACCTAAAATATATATTTTCTTATTGATGACCTACAATTAGTCAAAGAACATGTTGTCTTTCTTGTATTTTTTTCCTTAAGTTTTGTCCACTAGTTACACATTTTTTTAAACAAAATTCATTTTAATTGCACCTCGAAAGAAGTTTTCATAGTATATATGTGTGTGTGTGTGTGTGTATTCCTTTTCTCTTGACAATGTCATCCAAGAATATGGTTTTCTAACATTTCCAAGTCCAATAGTGGTTGTTTCCAAATTTTCACTATTGGAATTTTTTTATTATTTTTATTCTTTATTCTATGTACAATCTATATACAAAAATGACCTTTTACAGAGATGTCAGGGAGTAGTGGCTATAAGTGGAGAGGTCACCTTCTGTACAAATTCAACTTCTGATTCTTTGAGTAGGTCCTTTACAAACTCTTCTTTTGATAGTGGTTTCCGATATAGATGTAACTGATGCCATTTAGGTCTTTGACATTAAATAACATTAGTTTGTTGAATGACATAAACGACAAAATTCATCAAGCTCATTAATTTGATTTAGAAGGTGTTTTTGAGCATCTGTAAGATCCATGTTAGCTTGTAATTCCATGCATAAAGTTTTGACCTCAAATTCAATTGGAAAGACACCTCCTTACTCTAATCTAGCTCATATGGGGTGAACCTAGTTGTGTTATGCGATGTTGTTCGGTAAGCCCAAAATGCTTCGGGAAGTCTGTCAGACCAATCCTTTGATGAAGTTGTATTGTTTTCATTAAAATATTCTCCAAAACTTTGTTGGTTCAACCTAGCCATTGGCCTACAGGTGATATGGCATTGATGGTCAATGTCGAATCTGATAATTCTTAATGATGGACTGTATGAGTTTATAAGTGAACTAAGTCCCTTGATCGGTCACAATTTCTCTTGGTACTCCAAACCAAACAAATGTGTCTTCATACAAAAGTGTGCCAGTACTTTCTCAGTAGCTCTAGGAAGAGCCTTTGCTTCAACCCATTTTGTTACATAATACGTGCAAACAAGAATGTATGTCTTCTGTCTTGATGGTGGATTGATGGGTCCTACAAAATCAAGGGCCCACTTCTTGAAAGGTTCAATTAAAATTTGATTCTACAACAAAACTTCATCTTAGTGTACATGTTTTACCATTATTTGACAAATGTCACAACTTTTGACATATTCTCTAGCGTCTTTGAAAATAGTTGGCCAATAATGCCCTAGCCTTAAAACTTTGTAGGCAATCCTTTTATCTGCAAAATTTTCTCCACATGGATAATCATGACAATATTTTAGAATGTTAAAGATGTCATCCTCTCAAACACAACACATGATGATGTAATCAGGTCCTATTCGAAAGAGTTTTCCTTTGAATCAAATAATACATAGCTCTTTGTTAGATAACTTTTTGTTTTTCTCTCGAGGAGAAATGTCGCAAAAGATTACATGTAGCTAAGTAATTGGAAATATTTTTAAACCAGGGTGAGTGAATAGACAATGAAAACAAATGTTTGTAAAAAAAAACATCTTCTACTAGATCATTACTCCCTTCAATATTCAACTGGGACAAAAATTCTGCTACAACATTCTCTCTTCCAGGTATATCACAAATGGTGATGTCATATTCATGTAGTAGAAGTAACCACTGAGTTACCATATTCATATTTGTAGTTGTTTTATTCATAAGGTATCTAATGGAAACGTGATTAGTGTGTACAAATACTAGGTAACTGATGATGATTTGTCTAAATTTGTTGATTGCATCGACAACATCAAGAAATTCCTTCTATGTTACCATGTAATTTAATTTTGTAGAGCAAGGATTTTACTAGTGTAGTAGATCACACATGTCCTTTGCTCCTTTTGTTGTCCAAGTACAAATCCAATGGCTATATCTAAAGCATATGTTGAAATATAAAATGGTAAATAAACATTGGGTCCTCTTAACACAGGTGCTACAAATAAATTTTCTTTTAATGTCTCAAACGTTGTATGTAAAGTGTTGGTTGTGGAGCTTGGTTATCTTCCTGATTCAGAGGTATTTTTTTTCAGCTGTGTTTATACCCCATGAATACTGTGCACCCCTCCACATGGGGGGGCGGGGGGTTTCAGGGGGTCTTGCTCCCCCTACGAGGTCCGGGGGCAATCGGGCTCTCGAAGGAAAAATTTCGTTGTAAATGTATATTGTAATTTAATAGTAAATTTGGACCATTCATTATAAGGCTGTAGATCAGACGATAGAAGTTGTATTAGGGTTTTTTGACCTAGAAGGCAACCCTCTTTTATGAGATATTTTTATTGCGGCTATGCATTATTATGAATATTGTATTCTGAGAGAGGAGACTGTGAGAGAAAGAAGAGGAAGTTACAATGGGTGTGATGTAGGTTGTATCCCTTAATTTTCTAGATAATAAAAAGGAAGGACCTGGCAATTTCTCTGGTGGACATAGCCCACACTGGGTGAACCACGTGTATTTGTGCCTCTATTGTATTGTGTATCTTCTGTGTTTTATTTCTGCATTTGTTTTATTTTATTGCTCCGTGATCCTGTTTTTATAACAACTGGTATCATAGCAAAAGGTAAATCACAGGAAAAGAGGGTTCCTGGTGCAAGTGGGAGCAATGACAGAAGATGAAAATTTTAGGGTCAAGAAATTTAATGACCAAAACTACCAGTTATGGAAGATGTAGATGGAATATTATTTATATTATAAGGATCTATTCCTACCATTTTCTAGAATAAAAAAGAAGATGACGACCATGAAGGATGAAGAATGGGAGGTTTTTGAAAGAAAGGCACTAGGAACGATATGGTTGCGCATGGCAGCATCGATGGCTTTCAATATTTCGAAAGAGAAGACACCGAAGGAGATGATAGATGCATTGGATAAAATGTATGAAAAACCCTCAATATACAATAAGGTATTTCTAATTGTTACAAGGGAAAAACTCTCTATGTCCAAGGGTAAACCACAATAGACAAGTATGAATGCATAAATCAACTCAATTCCAACATGTGCTATATAAACTGATGTGCAATACAAGGAAGAAGCCTACCTCGATCCAATCGTTTGATGTCATTCCACCATTGAGCACTTTGACCCAAAGATTTACACCTGCAAGAAGTTCTCAACAAACAAGCGATACAAGTATACAGTGACGATGTATAAAATGAGTTAGCACATCAGATAGCACAATCCATTAATAAACATTAAAAACATGCTCATGGATAATAATCATATATTTTCAAGATATCGATAGGATGGGAAAGGAGTATTTGTATTAATAATTGATCAACAAATGTATCAACATTACAGACTTCTGTGTCAACATGGTTCGAAAAAAAGAAACCAAGTTCCTTCCAACTGGGTCTCCACCACTTCAATCCTCCACCAAAGGCAAGATCATAGAAAAGAGGTAATGAGGTCCTCTTGACAATAAGGAAAGAGCTTGGGGGATAAACACTGTGTTTAGACTTGAGGGACAAAGGGATGTAGACTCATTATGAAGTAATTTCTCCAGAGTAACTTTTCTCTCAAAGTTGAATGCTTTCTCCTCTTTTTCCATAGCTCGAAATTGTGCTCTTATAGCCTCCAGAATGAAACTGAAGAGTCGAGTCGAAAATTTTCCAGTATATGGAAGGCCAAAGATCAGAGATCTTTTGTCATGACATGGAAACCCGACCTCATTTTGTATTTTCTGGCACAAATCGCAATATACACGATTTGTAGTGGAGCAACAAGCATATATGCATCTTGCAAAGCAGTTAGGGAGTGTATATGTGGAAAAATATATATTTTTGGCTCTGGATTTATCAAAAGGGGGTTGATAAGTCTGCATAGGGAAATGGAAAAAGGCCCTCTGTGCAATATAGCAATGGTGAGGCAAATCTGGCTATAACAGATTCCCCCTAATGTGTGAGATCAGAGGAGTATCTGTGATGGCTGCAATACATTATAAAGAACCCAGAAGTGGAGTGGTAGAGAACCAGCTGGACGAAATCAATTGCTCATTACATTATGTATTGACTTTGCATACATGGCTACCAAGAATACAATGCATATCCATGTGGAAAATATACCAACAAGTGTTCATGGCCATGAGTAGGCAAGTATAAATACAGTTACATGCCAATAGCTTTCATAGTCACGAACAAGGCCCAGTGAAACCGGTCTCAAAATCAATTTGAAGATATCTATATACCATGGAGTACAATCTAATCTCCCATGATCCCTGAAGTCAAATAGGTATTGGTCCAATGAAATGGAAGCAACAACTCAAGAAAGCTGCGTCCATAAAGTGATGTCTTCAAGTCTTCAATACAATCTGCCAATGGTGTAAGTCTACATCATGTGAATAAATGAGTTGAGGTCGAACACGATGAGACATTGTTTGATTACCAGTCATTGAGGTATATCGTTAACAAATGCAAGACAACCTACCAATGATGAAAGTAGGTATCAAGGCACCGAGTACATCTCTACAAATGTGAATAAAGGAGCTGGTGTCGAACACTTGAGAGATTCATTGATTAGGAGACATTGATGTATTACCATCTGTCAATGGTGAGAGAGCCTGCCACTAATGACTACAAGCCTCAAGGTACTCATAAAACTCTAGGTCTCGTATCTAGAATACATGATCTGAAGTCAATGGAAAGAGACCCACTGAAAGGAGAGCATTAAGGCATCTCTCATCAGTCAACACGAGGAACAAAGCAGGAGCTTCATGATTTGGTGGAGATTGGACGAAGAACATGTTCACGAACCAACGAACTTGTGCGTCTTTCATGTGTGCCAAATGCAAGCGGTACACGAAAAAGACCCTCTAAATAGCAACCAATGATGAAAAATACTGACAAAGGCGAGGAAACCACCAATAAGGCTAATGGCATCCAAGACACTGCACGAATCCCAAAGTGTGAATAGATGTCTTGCTATCGAACACAAGGGAAACCACCCAGTCAATGACCCATGATGAAATGTCAATTGTTGGGTTCAAGGTGACCTACCAATGATGAAAGTAGGGTCAGGGTGCATCATAAGACCAAATTATCATGTGATTCTGAAACAAACTGAGGGTATGGTCGACATGAAAAGTCAATATTTTTGAGGAGTGGTCGACACAGGTTGATAGAATTCCTTTGAACAAGAGCATGAGACATACGGTGGACTCTGGCAGCATAGACTTAATGATGTGACAACTAGATACAAAAGGCATCCATAATGTTCTCTATAGTGACTGGAAGATTAACCAATCGGTAGAGATAATCCTGTAATGAGATCAGCTTCCTAAGGCCATGCTAAACCAAAAATTATGATGACACAAGCACTCAATAACTTTGTGCTCTGTTCAAAGGAGACACGACTGCTGCCAATTACAATATAGTACTCCCTTCCCGCTCGTATTTTTTTGTTTTTCCATAACAAGTGAATGCTATGATACAGAGGAGGGAACGAGTGTCGCAAGTAAGAAAAACTAGTTCCAGCAGTGGAATGTACCTATGCTCAATGCAAAGAAATGCATGTGGGAGATGGACACTCGGGGTGATGTTCCCTCCAGGGTATAGGGTGTCAAATTGTGAAGGATATAAACAAGGATCTGCTTGGTTGAGGATGCAAACTGCTTGGGCCATGGTTTATAACACAAAGTGAGAACCGACTAAAGGCTCAATACTGCAAGCAAGGGCATGAGATGCAATCACAATTTAATGCCAAAAAATGTCCTTTTTTATATCTTTTAGTCTACTTGGTGTGAAAAAGGAGTAAACTTGTGCCAAATAGATGTATTTTCAAATCCAATTTATGAGTGTGAAAAAGACAAGTTCACTCGATAGCGAGTGAACTTAAGAGCTTAACTAAGACTCATGATCTTTCAAATCCAATTTTAACGAGTGTGAAAGGGACAAATCACTCAACAATCTTTTCAATTTTTAATAATGAGTTGGAAAAGAACTTAACTAAGACTCATTTTCAATTCTAATCAACATGTAAAGGAAGAGGCCAAGGCTCCCATCCCAGCCTTCTACCGAAAGTCAATAACCTGTAGATAGCTGAAAAAAGCTTGGGAAAGCCCAAATCTCTCCAAGTTGAGGAGGAGAAAGTGCTAATGGAGTACATAGTCTATGTTATGGTTCAAATAATGTCTCTTAGTGGAACAAACATAGGTGGGGGTATCGGATGTCCTATAAGACCATCCCAATCAAAGGGAACCTTGTCAAGACTTGGAGGGAGAGAACTCAGAAAGAGTAAAACTCTCTCTTTTTCAGAAGGTGAAGTAATAGAATTGCTAAGGACATGGCATATAAGGTACAACACTAGAACCAAAAGAGCGAGATCGACCAAAAATTGCATTGGCGTGACCGCTTCCTTAGACTTATCACTCTCCAAGAGAAGAGTGGGGTCAATCAAATATTGCATCGATACGACCACTTCCTCAACCATTGGTTGAATAGAATGCGAGCTAACAAGGTCAAGAGGTGTATCACCCCAAAAAATAGGAGTTTTGTCGGTTGAAGATTGCATCGACACGGCCATTGGTTGAAAAAGATGTGAGACAATAAGGTCAAGAGACGCATCACCCCTGAACATAGGATAGGTTTCGATCAAATATTGCATCGACATGACCAAAGGTTGAACGGGATGTGAGACAACAAGGTCAAAGGATGCATCAAACCCTAAAGTAAAAGAGGTGTCAACCAAATATTGCATCGGCATGATTGTTGTATCAACCAAAGAAGGAATAGAGTGTTGTGAAACCATAGATGCCTCATAACCTGAAGGGCCCTTAAGTGAGTCCCATGCTTCTGGTATCCCAGCAGTAATAGGACACAAATGAGTAAGGTGACTTCCTTCGCAAGTCCTGCAAAGGAATATAGGCTTACGTCTGAGACATCTAGGCTTCTCAATCATATGAATTCCCCTAGCATGACTTGCAGTGGATGGTGACATGCTCCTAGGATGAATTGTAGAGGCTAGTAGAAAATCTCCAACATGACTAGCAAAGGTTGGTGATGAATCCCCAACATGAATAGAAGAGGTTGGTGATGGATGTGCAGTGTGACTAGAAGTGACCAGACATGTGCCCCCAGAATGACTTGCAGCGACTAGTTGCAGGTCTTCAACATGACTCGCAGAGGTTGTCGACCAATGTCCAACATGACTAGCAAAGGTTGGTGATATAACGCCGGTATGACACACCGTGACTGGACTTGTGCCCCCAGCATGACTTACAACGGCTAGTTGCAAGTCTTCAACATGACTCATAGAGGTTGTTGACCAATATCCAACATGACTAGCAACGATTGGTGATATAATGCCAGTATGACACGCAGTGACTGGACTTGTGGCGGTGGTGAATTGTGGCATTTGAGACCAAGGTCCAAGGAAAGATTGGTTTTGAGAAATTGCAGGCCAGGAAGGATCCTGGTTTACACCCTGTCCCTGTCCAACATGATAGTATCCTCCTCCATACTGATTCATAAAGGGTTGTAAGGGCATCGACACTGAGGAAGCCGTTTACGAAGAGAAATTGACATGACAAGGGTTACTCATATGAGGATATATGTTGCCCCCAGATGAAGGAAATTCATGAGGGGGGTTTCCCATACTATAAAAATAATTCCCCCCAGATGAAACACCAGAGGGAAGATGAAGGTCCACCATGGGAAAAGTGTTTGTAGGAACCAACATAGCAGAAGAAGGATAAGTGGATGGAGTGTAACAAGTAGAATGATTGCTTAATTGGGAACTTACTTCTCACATAGTGGATTCGTAGGAAGGAGGATTCCAACCTCCTACTGTAAGAGGTGTTTAAAGGATATGACTCCTACCAAACAGAGAGGGATAAGAAGGAGGCATCATGCTCCCAGACCCAAAACTTGTATTTGCATAAGGAGGTGAGACAGAGGATGGCAAGTGTGAAGAAATATCAAGCATACTATGAGAAACATTATTAGATACCCAAGGTGTGGATTAAGTATTATAATTCTACATACCATAATGCGAAACGGAAGGATCCATACGCATGAAATGAGTGGACATCATGGGGGGGGGGTAACAGTAAATGAGGGAGAAAAAGGAACTCCACTTTCCATGATAATGAAGACTCAATATAGACTCCTAAGGCCAACTAGTAATCAAAGAGCATACCAAAAATTCAAACGACCAATATGCATGCAAACGGGCTAAAGTGGTTGGGTGGCCTCCCTCGCTAAAGAAGGTATGCCTCATCTAGGAGGGACCTGAGACTCCCTGCTAAAGTTTGGAGGTAACCGAATCAGTTATAAGGCCCCTTGTAGGATTAACAACCAGTCGGTCAAGTCCCCCTGGAGAGGTAATCTTCCATAAAAGTTGTGTGTTGTCTGACCCCTATCTAATCCAGGATACAAGTAGAATAACCCCTGCAAGTAACCTATGAGAAACCTAAGTCAAAAAATTAATCAACCACTGTATAACCGATGCACAAGTGAACAATCATAAGTCTGGATTACCATATAGGCAGGGTAGCAAAGTCCGAAACCTTGAAAGTACTGCCTCTTAGAGAGGTATGGATACTAGCAAGATTCCCAAATACGAATAAATCCACAGAAATATCTCTGATGCTGGGTGAGTATCCAGGGGTTATTCCTTCAAAAAAATTCACGCAACCTTGTGCTTAACTCTGGTGTGAGAGGCGCCTCATGATATTACCAATTATACAATGGATTTCTCAACTCCTTGTCTCAGACACATATGTTGATTTAATTGCCTTGGAGAAGTTTACTCACAAAATCCTATTCCAAGGCACTAAATCCTAGGCTAGTTTATGCACCCTAAACAATAAAATCGTTACTAATCAATTTTAGTTTAAAGAATAAATTTTATTGGCTGTGATTACTAAAAAAGGTATGGAAATGAAACTCATGGTGTTATGAATCTGCATGAAAATAAAAATAGATATAATGCAAAGCCTAACTTTAACTTTTCAGTGAATGATATGCTAAATAAAAACAATGCAATCTTCAATTTTAACTCTGCAACTCATAAGTAAAATGAAATCTTTCACTAAGTGTGCTAAGCTAATGATAAAGGTTCCAAGACAAACATACCAACCAATGCAAAATACCTATTTTTTTTTGTATTTTCAATGTATTAAAAAGAAAACGCATGGACTGATAAGCGAATTGATATATAAATTCTACTGTGTATAAAATAATTCACTCAAGTAGAATACCAAACAACTAAGCAGACATCCCAACTACCAAGGACAAATGAAAAATGGAAAACAAAGAGAAAGACACTGCCCAAAAATTCAACTCCAAACAGGTTTCCTGTCATCCCAGATAATCTCAACAGGCACCACAGAGACTTAAGAAGGCTTAGTGATCCTCAAAACCTACCCAATAGTCACTAAACCAAGCAAGCAAGCAAGTGGAAGTGGTATACGTGACTATTCAAGAGAAAAGGGCGTATATACGCCTCTTGCAGTGGGACAACAAGCATGTATATGTGAATGTCAGGGAAAAAAAGGGTGTATATCTTTTAAAACAAGGCTAGGCAAGGGTAAAAGGATGAAAAACTCAGACCCAGAGTGAACAGACTCTGTCCAACTATGATATGACAAGAAACACAAAGGAAAAAGAGCAATGTAAGAAGGAAAAATACTTCAATCCTTAGAAGGAAGATCTCTCCCCAATGGAGTCGCCAATTCTGTTACAAGGGAAAAACTCTCTATGGCCAAGGGTAAACCACAATAGATAGGTATGACTGTAGAAATCAACTCAATTCCAACATGTGCTATATAAACTAATGTGCAATACAAGGAAGAAGCCTACCTCGATCCAATCGTTTGATGTCATTCCATCGTTGAGCACTTTGACCCAAATCTTTACACCTGCAAGAAGTTATCCACAAACAAGCGATGCAAGTATATAGTGACAATGTATAAAATGAGTTAGCACATTAGATAGCACAATCCATTATTAAACATTGCAAACATGCCCATGGATAATAATCATATATTTTCAAGATATCGATAGGATGGGAAAGGAGTATTTGTATTAATAATTGATCAACAGAAGTATCAACATTACAGACTTCCATGTCGGCACGGTTTGAAACTAAGAAACCAAGTTCCTTCCAACTGGGTCTCCACCAAAGGCAAGCTCATAGAAAATAGGTAATGAGGTCCTCTCAACAATAAGGAAAGAGCTTGGGGGATGAACACTGTGTTTAGACTTGAGGGACAAAGGGATGCAGACTCAATATGAAGTAATTTCTCCAGAGTAACTTTGATCTCAAAGTTGAACGCTTTCTCCTCTTTTTCCATAGCTCAAAATTGTCCTATTATAGCCTCTAGAATGCAACTGAAGGGATGAGTCAGAACATTTCTAGTATATGGAAGGCCAAAGATTAGAGATATTTTGTCGTGGCATGGAAACCCGACCTCATTTTGTATTTTCTGGCACAAATCCTGATATATGCGATCTGTAGTGGAGCAGCAAGCGTATACGCAACTTGCAAAGCAGTTAGGGAGTGTATATGTGGAAAAAAATATATTTTTGGATCTAGATTTATCAAAAGGGGGTTGATAAGTCTGCATAG
>JASDQU010589504.1:37252-54860 GCA_032191745.1 Picea mariana | reverse complement strand
AAGGTTACTAGTAAGGGATTCCAAACACTACTCCACATACATCAAAGGGTACTACATCCAATTCCACTTCATCAATAAAATCAACACTTATAGCAAATTTAATCTTACATTGTTTCTTTACCTTTATTTTTACATCCTTGTTTACCCAACCCAATAGATAGGGGATAGGATGATCGTGAAACTTCAATCCAATGTTGTTGACTAGATCCACTACTATGAGATTAGTCTGTGAGCCAAAGTTGAAAAAAGCATCTATCTTGGTCTTCTTGACCTGAATCTTGATGTGGAATAGCTTGGTTATCTCCTTTTCTTCCTCATGATGAAGGCTACTTAGATTCACGTCCTTCTGCATAGATGTGCAAATAATATTCTCATACACATCCAAGCTATGTTTTACCTAATTTCTTGAATCTGTAGCTAAAATATTATTTTTCTTTCTGTCCTTCTTACAGTTCTTTGGGTTCAACTGTGGATGTAGTTTCAAATATTTTTCCTCGAATTGGTCATGATTGTTACAATTATTACAATGGTTGTTGGGATCTTTGAACTTATGTGTAGTGGGTGTTGTCTTCTTATATTTTCTCCCTTTCCACTTCTTATTCCCCTTCTTGGAAACTTCCTAGTGCTCTTTCCACTTTCAACGACTTGGTTGCCCCTTCTTTTGGCCTATGCTTACTAGGTATTGTGCCAATACAAACGCCTCATCCATTGTCCTTGGATTGAAGAGAATCATATGCTTTCATAGATGACTATGTAAATGCCCCAGATACTTGAGGAGTACATTAGGTCTCTTGGGAGAGATACCCAACATTATGGCCATGTTTATGAACTTAGTGGTGGACTCATGTACACTCTTCCCCTGCCTCTTTCGGAAGTAGTGCCAATGGATCCATTGGTTCTTTACATACCCGATAGGGTAGAATTGGGACTTGATGAGGATTTTGCAGTCCTCCCACCTAGTTATTAGTGGATCACCCTCCAAGATAAGTGTTTTTGTATGGATTTACCACTACGTTAAAGCATGGACCTCTAACTTTAATCTAGCAAATGAAATCTTCTGATCTTCATCTATATGGTGAATGCTAAAATAAACTTCTATTTATTTAAACCATTGATTTTATTTCAATGCATCAATCCAACCTTCTTATGGCTTTATGTCCACTTTTGCTTCCATCTTGAATAGACACTATGAAGGGTTCAAGGAACTCGAACTAGGGTGATATTTCTCAGATTCTTTCCACAACTCCTTTCCTGAGTATTCCTAATCTTTCAATTTCCTCTCTAATTTGTTCTCTGATTTAGATCAGCATGACCTTTCCTGTTATAACCCTAAATTTCTCTACATATGCATACCTAGCATTTGGCCCTCTTACTTACATTTTTTTCCAAGCCATCACTGAGTTGCTCTTCTTAAAAACTCAATTTTTGAAGATGTACGTGCCCTACACCAATAATACCCACATACATATGTTTGTTGCACCACTACAGCTTGTATACGTACGCAAGTTGCACCACTATAGCCCGCGTATACTTTAAAAATTTGAAAAAAACAAAACGTTGCAAGGAATTCGCTGAGATTACAGGCTATTGGGTATTTTCCCAACTAATCCACCGCCTATAACCCATCACCCAACCGAATAACCATCAATTTTTCATATAAAAGGATTTGTTGGGGTCTCATTCCATGTCTATACATAAGAATAGTGAAAATCTACCCATTTCACATCCCCTCCTTGCCCCAAGCATTTGCAGCCTTGTTGTGAGAATTGCCTTAGAATTCCTCATTATTCCCTTTTTCCTCCATAAGAACCCAATCCATTTCCCAAGAAGAAGGTTGAGAAGAGAAAGATACATGTAGGTTCACTCAGAGCTTGGTGAAGAGGAGCCTAGACCAGGTTCGAGGATCACTAGCCGACTTTGGTTATAAGTGATCATTGTATTATCAATAAAAGAAGTATTTTTCCTATCCCAAAACATGATGTGTTGAATGTTTTCATTTGTTTTATTTTTTTGTTTTAACATCTAACCCTTATTTATGTATGAAATGCATGCTTGTAGTTCTATTTTTATCTGTCTTTGAATGCAGGTTGACCTTGGGAAGAGGTTTGCAATCAGTGAAGCTATCAAGCGTGAGAGGATCAACACCAGACACAGAGTAAAGGTACAGTTATCGGACCCTTCTCATTTTTTTTTCCTGCATAAGTATGGGTTATATGTTAGATCAACATAACCTTTGGAATATTTGGTTGAAAGGACAACTTCCAAGCAAAGAAAAGTGGTACTCCAGGGAGAAGGTAGAGGAAAACTTTCCTCACCTCATTCAGTAAATATTTTGGGGAACAAAATCCTCCCTAAATGGGGAGGTATGATTTGGATTGTATCATTATATTATTTTTCATCTATCTCGATGATTTTAGAGTGGAAAAAATTGGAGGAATCAACTTGCATGGTCATTTTAGTGGAAAGTCACAGTTTGGAAAATTTGGGTCTGGAACCTTCTAGACTTTTCCTGTGACTTCTTTAGTGACTTTATTACTTGCAAATGGATCTTCCTGATATTCTCAAAAAAAAATTCTGGTTTTAATTCATATCCTATGAGTTCCTTTCTCACTCCTTCTTCTTGTCCATATAAAACATATAAGGGTGAACTTGGTGGAAAATACCCAAAGCAAGTTTCAAAAGGTGACTTACCAGTAGAAGTGTGGACTTCTATGTTATAAGATTGTTGTATATAGATCAAATTTTCATCCTAGGTCTTCAGATGCTTCTGATTGTAGCCCCTCAAAAGTTGCACCAAAGTTTTGTTGACTATTTATGTCTACCCATCTGTCTATGGATGGAATGTTGTAGACCTCTTCAATTTAGTGTCCATATTTTTTTCCCACAATGTAGTCCAAAATGCATAGAGAAATATGGTATCCCTATCTGAGATGATGGTCCTTGGTATCCCAAAGTGCACCCAGACCTATTCAAAGAACAAGTTTGTTGCTTCTTGTCCCTTGATGGTAGTTTTATAAGGCATGAGAATGAACATTTTGTTGAACCTTCCTAATACCAAAAATAAATAGTCATGTCCCTTCTGTGTGGTTGGTAAACCTCCCACAAAATCCATAGAAATGCTTTCCCAAGGTTGAGTGGGTACAGGTAAGGGATGGTATAGATGTTGCTTCCTATTACTAGGATTTCTAGTATAACAAAGTATACATCATGTAATATCTCATGATACATCTTCTTGCATTATGGGCCAGTACACATACCTTTGTAAATTGGCAACAGTCTTACCAACACCAAAATTTCCTGCAACCTTGGAGGTGTGATCCTCTCTGATAAGCTACATTTTTTCACCTTTAGGGACATAGAGCTTTTCAAGATTGTAGAATAATCCAATCTAGAAATGATAGTCATCCTTTTCGTCACCTTCTTATATATTAATTTGGCCATGTACTTGTTGAAACACCTCCTTGAAGTCCTCATATTCTATGTAATCCTATTTGTATCCATCATGGGTAAAAGAATTCATGTGCATAAGAGTTCCCAAAGTTTTATTCTTGGATGTGGGTGGACGTGAAATCATTTCTGTCAATTTATTTGTGCTACCCTTCATGTATGCTTCATGACTAGATGAAATTGTTGTAAAAACCCCATCCAGTTGTAATGCTCGTTTTGTTGTAACTTACTCTAGGCCTACAAATACTTTAGTGGTTGGTGATCTGTGTGAATGATGGTCTCCTTTCCGATCAGATAGTGCTTCCACTTTTTGACAGCTTGTACCAACACATAAAGATCATTGTTGTAGGTAGGGTAGTTGAGAACCGCCCCATGAAATAAATTAGAATGATAGAATACCAATCTTCCTCCTTGCATAAAACATTCTCCCATGGCATACCCAATTACATCTGTCTCCATGTCAAATGGATTTTGCAAGTTTTGTAGCATGAGCATTGGTTCTTGAATGATATTTATTTTCATCTCATCAAAATCCTTTTGTTGATTCCCCCTCCCCCCCACTATAAAATCTTGCCACTAGCTATTATGGCCTGGAGTGGTGCAACTACTACTGAAAATAAAGTTATGAACTTCAACAAGTATTGTGTTTCCCCAACAAAAATCCTAACTTCAGTGACATTTATAGCAACTAACCATTTCATGATGGCCTCCATATTTGTGGGATCTATCTTGAGATCTCCTCCACTGATCACATACCCCAAATAGACCAAAGACTACTTAGAAAACTCACATTTATTGAGATTGGCCAATAGTTGGTGTTTTTTCAAAGTCTCTAACACCTACATAATATGTGATATGTGCTCCTCCTAGGTAGCACTATAAACCATTATATCATCCAAATAGACAATAACAAATGAATATAGATAAGGGCATAAAACATTATTCATTATTCTCATAAATGTAGTTGGTTCATTGCATAAACCGAATGGCATAAAAAACCACTCATACAAACCTTGCCTTGTCTTGAAGGTAGTATTCTAGGTATCCTCTTCTTTGAATTGTACCTGGTGATATCTTGATTTCAAATCCATCTTAGTGAAGTACTTGGCATGCTGCAACTGATCCAAAAGATCATCGATCCTTGGTAGGGGGTACTGATTCTTTAGTGTAATATTTTTTAATTCCCTATAATCAATACACATTCTCCAAGTCCCATCCTTCTTGGGAACAATTATGATGGGTGAACCACAAGGTGAGGTACTTGGTTAAATCACACCCTACTCCAACAATTGTTGCAACTGCTTCTTCATTTCATTTGCTTCCAGAATGGACTATCTATACAACCAAATATTCGGCAATAGGGAGTCTAGAAATAACTGTATTTTGTTCTCCACTTCCCTCTTAGGTGGTATCCCTTTAGGGTCCTAAAACACTCCTTTGTATTCTTCTAGAAAAAACAAAAAAAAAAAATCTTCTCTTTAGTACACCCCTCCAACAACGCTTTCAGTCTCATTGACTCATCATTAGACTAATTTTCTCTTAAGAAAAAAAACACATATTTCTTACTAGAACTAATCAACTTTTTGGCTTGGTTGGCACTTACGAGTGACCTCTTCGACTTCCCTTTATGTGTGTTGATGGTGTAGAACTTCCCATCCTTGATAAGTGGGTATTGTTTATCTCTCTACATGAATATTGTATCCCTCATATACATATAAGGGCCTCAAAACACTACTCCACATACATCAAGGGGTACTACATCCAATTCCACTTCATCAATAAAATAAACACTTATAACAAATTTAATCTTACACTATTTCTTTACCTTTATCTCAGCATCCTTGCTTACCCAACCTAATGAATAGGGGCTAGGGTGATCTTGAACCTCCAATCCAATCTTGTTGACTAGATCCACTGCTATGAGATTAGCATGTGAGCTAGAGTCAAACAAAGCATCTATCTTGGTATTCTTTACTTGAATATTGATGTGGAAGATCTTGGTCATCTCCTTCTCTTCCTGGTGATGAAGGATACTCAGATTCACCTTGTTTTGTACAAATGTGCAGACAATATTTTCAACCACATCCGAGCTACTTTCAACATGATTCCTTGAATATGTGGCTAAAATATTATTTTTCTTTCTATCCTTCTTGCAGTTCTTCAAGTTCAACTCTGGATGAATTTTCCAACATTTTTCCTTGGAGTGACCATCATTGTTGCAATCATTGCAATGGTTTCTAAGATCTTTGTACTGATATGTAGTGGTTTTTGTCTTCTTATATTTTCCCCTTTTCCACTTCTTCTTCCCCTCCTTGGAAACTTCTTGTTGCTCTTTTTGTTTTGAACCACTTAGTTACAACTTCTTTTGTCCTATGTTTTCTGTTACTATTCCTATACACATGCATCATCCACTTTCCTTGTCTTGAAGAGCATCAATTTCTTTCGTATATGACTGTGTAAACCCCCAAGATACTTGAGGAGTACATTGGGGCTCTTGGGAGAGATACACAACATGATGGCCATCTTTTTGAACTTAGTGGTGTATTCTTGTACACTCTATCTTTGCCTCTACCTGAAGTAGTGCCACCAAATCCATTGGTCCTCTACATACCTGATAGGGTAGAATTGGAACTTGATGGGGGTTTTGAAGTCCTCCCACCTAGTTACTAGTAGATCAAAATCCATCCTAAGTGTTTCCATATGTCTTTCCCACCATGTTAAAGAATGGCCCTCTACCTTTAATATAACAAATGAAATCTTCTACTCTTCATCTATATGGTGAATGCTAAAATAAAATTCTAGTTGTTGCAACAAATGATTCACTTTTAATTCATCAATATCACCTTGGTATGGCTTTATGTCCACTTTAACTTCCATATTGAATAGGGATTGTGAAGGTTTCAAGAAACTCGAACTCGACTGCTCTTTCTCAGATTATTTTCACAACTCCTTTCTTGAGTCTTCCTGTTCTTTTGATTTCCCCTCTGATATGTTCTCTGATTTAGATCCTCCATCATCTCCAAATGGTTCAAGCTTGCTTTCTAGATCTACCATAAGGAGGTTCATATTGTGACTGATATCAAAAACTTGCACTTCCAACCTCTCAGATATATCTTATGATAGATCTCAAGGGTTTTTATGAATAGACTCGTCCACCATGGTTGGGGTTTCTACGACTTCTCTGTAAGTCAATTCCTAGATCCTACAACTTTCCACAAATACCCAAAAGAAAAACCTACTCTAATACCAATATGATCTATAATTTTTCATGGATATTCCACTAGAATAGTTTGTCACAAAAAATCTAATAAAATATTGATATCGTTACTGTTACTGTTAATTTTCCTTTATATCTCCAAAATATTTAGTTATTGATTTTATGCCTATGCATGAAATAGATAAAATGCAGAAAATAGAGAACAATAAAGTACATTCACACCATCCACAAAGAAACACAAGATATTGCCTAGGAAACCCAATACAGGAGAAAACCCAGCTAGAAGGTGAAGTTGTTCTACTCTCTTTTCTCTAGTATAGAAATGATGCAAGTACAAAGAAAGAGACACTCTCCAAGGAGTTTCCTTTGACCTGTGGCCTGTATCGCTTATATAGAATCTCTCATTCTCTGTTATGCTCTCAGAATATCACTCTCAAATGCTCTAGTCAATTATGGAACAAGATACAATGAAAAATAATGGAACCCCTTGTCATCCTAGTGGCCCGGTATTTAGCATAGCCTGATAGTCATCTAGGGGTAGGTTTCTGACTTCCTCAACCCTCAATTGTGATAGGGTTTTGAACCTTATAGAATATTCTTTAAATTACATATGTGGATATCCCCATATGGATGAGTGATGGGGGTTGACATGGTATCCTCTCATACCATGGTGGTCAACATGGTAGGCCAACTTGCGGGAGGCATAACTTTTGCATACAAGCTTTGATTGACACACTATATACACCAATGGAAATGTCTCAGAGTGTAGAACACCATCAAGGAGGTGTGCACAAGTTTCAGACACCAAAATCCCAAAACATTCCATTTAATGCCTCAAAATGGCTCTGAAAGTTTTTGAACCCTAATTTCCAAACTAGGACCTACCACTAAAATGACCTTGCAAGTTGATTCCTTCAATTTGTTCCACTCTAAAATAATTGAGATAGATGAAAAATAATATAATGATCCCATCCATATAATTTTGAAAATCCAAAAGTAAAAGTACTCAATCATATTTTTCTTACACCCCAAGGGAACGTCTAAAGGTAGACCCAATGCAAGGCATTTTTTATGAGCAATTTGTGGTATACAAAAGTTATAGTTTATTAACAACTCATCACAAGAAGAAAAACTATGTATTATATTGAAAACTATAAATATGGATTCCTTCCTTTTCATAAAGAACTCTTTGTCATTAGAGTGTTCCTCAAAGGAACAATTTGCATTAAATAATGAGGCCCTACAACTATTTATGAACCCTGCAATGTTCCCATGAGTTCATGGACAACCATCGATATATAACAAGTTTTTACTATTAAAGTTTCCAAAAGCATAGTTACCATTCATGCACATACTATACATGGAAATGTTATGTTTGTATTTGAGAGTATTCAAGTAATCATACCGTCTATAAAGAGGACCACAAAATGACATAACTTCCATTGATTGTTTGGGAGGAATGGATACATGTGAAAGGATAAACCTAATATTTGCAACATCTATTTTAGACTTGGCAATCTTATAACTATTACCACAAAAAGATAATTTGGTTTCAACATCAAACACAGACACAGACAATGGCTAAGTTCCATACAAAGCTCAGTTTTAACAAGTTTGGTATTTACTTTGCAGATGGATAGGAAGAGGGAAGCCAACACTACCTTCCAACAATTGAACAGACTTTGGTGTGTACTTGGACATTTTTTTCTCTTAGTTCATACAATTTTTTTGATCTCCTAGTAGTGATGTTTTGGGTAACATTGATATCATACTTTGGCTCACTATAAGAACTCTCTGTTGACTCAAAAAAAGGAGACGGGTTGACCAATTAAGGATGAAACGTAGTTGATCTAGCTTCAACTTTTCAAAAAATGAGAATATGGAAGTGTTCCTACATGCCTTTTGTATATCACCTATTAGATTATTGACCACAGTGGGAGGTATTCGACCATCAAATTTGGGTATTCGATCATTAATATAATGGGACAATGTGACACATCAAGGGTTCTTCTTCAACCCTTTACATGTTGAACAACCACATACCATTGGCGTGTCATAAAAGAGATCCAATTCATGGTGTAATATCATTGACCCAGACTGCAGGTTACTATAAGATGGCATGTTACAATTGGCAAGGTAAAACAATTGTCCATTTTCATCAAACATTTTCCTACAGTATCTTTCTCTTGATAATATCTTGCAACATTTTTACACTGGTGGAATATCTTGCTCATCCGAACTCGATCCTGATTTATGATCCTACAAAATTCAATGAACAAATATTCAAATGCACATGCATAAATTACATAAATTAAATCAAGTAAATGAATTATAAATAAAATATAGACTTACTTCAAACAATGTGGGAGAAGTTGACAAACTTGCAATGATATGGAATAAGCTGGAATCCAAAGTATTGTCCATTTGATATTATAACCTTCTTCTCCTTGCATTTGAGCCGAAACCATCATCAATATGTCCATGGATTTGATATTAAAACTTATTGGTGATTTTAATTATTTTCTTACACACTGATGTGTCTGTATATATAGAATGCACTGGTGTGCTACACTATGAAACTCACCAAACCATGACCTCCGTTAGAACCACTGCAAAGAAAAGTATCTATAGATTTTAATAGCGAAGATTGAAATTTCTCTTTTTGGCGATAAAATTGGTATCGATGCATTTTTACATATATACACACTAGGGTACATTAATCTATGTGGCACACCAATTTGACGACATATTTAATTTTGTAAATAGATAGTTTACTAAGTGCTTTTACATACAAAGTGAAAAAACATAGTGAAAAAAGAGAAGGAATGTCATTTTTAGAAATTTATTTGTTTATAAATTAAAACATTATTTCATTATTTCATTTTTTGGAGGAATTTAGAGGGAAGATTTGTGGAAGAGAGATTTACCACAAAAGACTTTTGAGTGGGTAGATTTATTTGAAGAGTCAAATTTGGAAGGGATCAATATGGCACATACAAATCTCTAGAGAAGAAATTTCAAGTATGTGATTTCATTCTACTAATCATTTCAATGTTTCCCTATTTGATTCAAACTATTTTGAATGCATGTTTTTAAAAAAAGGGTTTTATAGTTACCTTCAGTATTGGAAGTCGTAGTTTTCTTGTTGTTTTTTATTGTTCCCCTCTTTTTAAAGCAATAGATTTTTATAGGGTTTATTTTTTAAGCAACATATCTTTATAGGGTTTATTTATTTTTGACGCCCCAATGCGTTCTATTTAATGATATGCACCGAAATACTAGATCGTATAAAAATTTCATAATTTCTATTTAGGATTATTCCTGATTTTTTTTATACAACGTGGCTAATAGAAGTTCAAATAAAACATTTTCTTGCAGTCGATGTAATGATAGCTCAGCCCAAGAAGAGAGGGAGGCAAGTTCTTTAAGTTTTATTAAAAATTTAATACATTTAAAATATTTGTAAGTTTAAATTAATTATGTGTATTGGTTAATGTGTGTCATGTAGAGAAAAAACTTGAAGAAACTCAATAAGATTGTTCACAATATGAGCATAAGAAAGAATAAAATCTTTATTGAAATGTTGCAAAGAGAGTAAACATATGGATCGAAAGGTAATCAACATTAATTTTTTCTTTGACGTTTTACTAAAAATGAATTTCTTAACATTAATCGCTAACAAGTTTTAAACACTTGATTTCACATTTTTTTAATGTTATGCATGGACCGATAGCACGAGAATGGAATCTCATCTTGAGAGGACAAAATTTTTTAAGGATGTAAATGATGATGACGGCTTGTTCACCAGTTCATATGGAGTGGTGCTTGAAGTTAATGAGAGGGGTAAATTGTTTTACAAAGCTTTGAGGGATATAGTGGAAAGAAAATATAGATGTAATTTCCACTTACAATACAAAAATCAGTCCAATGACTCCAAGAATCAGGTTATACGTACACTACAAGAAGCATTTCTGAAGCCATGGTCAATGAGACCCATGAGACTTCCAATAACAAAAACTTACAATAACGAAAAAAAGATCATATAAAAGGTATTATTACTAAACATGTTTTTCAATAATATGTTCCAATAATTACCAAATTAATTTGTTTTTCTATATTTACTTTCATGTCCATTTACAAAAAAATTATTGTGTTTTTTCATTTTTCAGGAAGATTATGAAAATTCCAAGCGACAAATGGGGGGAAAGCCAATACAAGTCAGTAGGGATGTCCAAAAAAGTGTACAAGAAGAAGGTAAAATTAATGAACATAATTGCATCATAGGAGGATGCATCCCAACAACAATGTGCATAAGAGGTATGTGATCATTCATTTATTCTTTTATGTACATCTAATTTATTTATCATATTAAATACTAATTTTCAATTGTTTTGTTGTAGAAAATAACGCAAAATGGAACCAAATCAACACATAATATAGGAAAACAAGGAAGAAAAGGGTTGATCACAAAGTTTGTGAGTACTTACGTTTTCTATGTTACTTACATTTTCATATTTGTTGTGATATTTATATTTAAATAATTAATTTTCACTGGTCCATGGATGTCTTCTAATAGGTGCTAGTATACAAAGAAGATCCAACCGAACAATTGATCAACATTGGATTAACTGAGGGTTGTGAGTATGCGTTGAAGTATCAAGGTTTAATTGAACAATTTGTAAGTAGCTATGTTGTTTAACTTCCCTTTTTTATAATTAATGAAACAATAAGAAAACTTTATATCAATTATATCGACTATGCTTTGTCATGGCATATTAAACATGCAGGAAACAAAGTATGGAGAGGAGCCAATAGAAGATCTCTTGATACACGCCATGAGGAAAATATTCGAAAGCATGTGTATGGTTTATGAATCACTCAATTCTATGGTATGATTTTTTATTTACACAATCATGTATATTTTACAATATTATAAATGTAGATTTACTAATTACACTTTATTTCCATGTTTGTAGATGGAACATGATCGGTTGGAATGTCAAAAACAAGTTGAGGAAGAAAACATCTGTTTAAATAACCGTGAAATAAACAAATTACAATATCACCTACAAATGATCAAGAAATGAGGGATGCACACAGCTTGAGAAATGACAGTAATTCAAGTGATGAATGAGAATCAATATAATTGAATGTTACTACAAGTTGTATCTTCTGGAATATCAGTCTGTAAAAATCAAGGATTTTGCTTAATGTAGTGGATATAATGTCTCAACTGCATGAGGAAATGTTACCAGTAAGTGTAACAATTACATATTGGTTCCATTTTGATTATTATGGACCTTTATGTTGTCCCATTTTGTATGATCATGGGTCTCTTATTCATATATAATAAAATGGGTTTGTTATTTTATTGCATTGTCAAATGTTGTAAAATGTTGTGTTGTTGATTAACTAATATGTTAATGATTTACATTGTTGCAAATAACTGATTAAATGTGTGAATGATTTACATTGTTGCAAATAACTGATTAAATATGTGAATGATTTACGTTGTTGCAAATAATTGATTAAATATGTGAATGTTTTACATTGTTGCAAATAACAAAGGTGTAATCTATTGGATAAGGCATTAATGAAATCATTATATCAAAATGCAATAACATAAATATAAAAAAAAATATTATTATAAAAATTATTTATAAAAAAAATAATATGTAAAATATATACATATCGGTGCATTCTTTTGAACTATCAAAATGGTGCCTGAAATAATAAAGAAATCAATGGTTTTTAAGTGGTTATGTGCATCGATGCATATTAAGCATATTGAAGCACTGATGCATATTAATTATACTGAAGCATCGGTGCATATAATGTGCGATAATATTATCATTTTAGATTTTTACAGTGGACATGTCATAAATACGCAACGATTCTTTAAATATAATAACAACACCAATTCTTTAAATAAAATAATCGCACTAGTTCTTTATATATAATAGAAGCATCGGTGATTTAGAACAAAGGATGATGTGGACATCTCACTCGAATATTTGAAATTTCAGTACCTTTCAGTGCACAGGGTAATATAGGCATCGACACATACAAATTATACAAGCATTGGGATAGACATAAAATAAAAGCACACTGGGGTTGCATACAACAAAATGAGAATATGGGGCATAATAACTATAAACACACCAATGCGTTTCCGTCCTATGTATGCACCAAGGCATTGATGTAATGGTGAATTGACACATTTTCATTTTATGTACGCACCGAGGCATTTCATGTAATGGCGCATCGGTTCCTTTTTTAGTTTATTTATGCACCGAGAATTTATGTAATGGCACACTGATGCATTTTTGGTTTTATGTATGTTCCAAGGCATTTTATGTAAGGTAGTTCCGATACATTTTATGTTTAGGTATGCACTGGGGTGTTGTTTTCAATGGCGCACTAGTGCGTTTTGATAATAAAAGCAATGAAAAAGAAACATCTCCTACAACCTCTTCTTGCCCAATTGTTTTTAGTTAGATGGAACATCCATTAAAACCTCTGCTAAAACCTCTGTATCCAATAGATGAGGTTGTAGCAGAGGTTTTTTTCAAAAAATTTCCACATTTTGTAACACTAAAAACCTCAACAAAAACCTTCTCTATAAAGTGTTCTCCTTGTAGTGTATCCACTTGCATCATTGTACACTTTAGCAAGGCATTTGACATAGTGCTTTGACACCTATTCCTAGAAGGATTAAGCTTCTAGGTCTTTAATACTTGGTAGTTTCACTAGTTATGACACTTTATGAGTCCATCATTGGTATAATACATACAAGAGCCGGTGATATAGAGGGATTCAAAAGAACTATAGGAGTTAAACAATGTTTTTTTCTCTCTCCTAAAATTTTTAGGCTCTACATTGAATGAACTAGAGGATTTTATAACAAACACATTGGGAAATACATATTGTTGCTTTCTTTTTGGAGTGTATATTTTTATCCTTGTTCTTGTAGATAGCATTATCTTGACATCACACTCAATGAAATCCCTTTAAAAACAACAAGACATCTTGGGATATTTTTGTGACTCCCATGGACTTCAAGTGAACTTTGGGAAAACAAAAGGTTGTCACTCAACACCTTTAAGATAGAGGAAAATTTAACGGCGTGCTCACTTATAGGGTTGGGTGGATCGATATGGTCTCATATTTGCATATATTTAGGAGTATTCTTATTAGACCATGCTTCAATATGACACTAGAAGTAGAGTCTCATTTAATCTAAGGTTACACCACGATTACTCCACTTGAGAAGTAATATTTCTAGCATCGATTTCAAGAAATCTAGGAAAATGTATGTCTCTTTCACTCATTGGTCATACCTACTCTTCTTTGTGGATGTGATAAGTGGATACCTTATTCTTTGAGTTACAAGTTGGAACTGGATAGAGAGAGTCCTAGTTTCAATGCTCTCCAAACACATCCACAAAAATATTTTAGTTCCTCATACCATCAATCTTGTAGAGTTCAACATGGACCCACTAATTGCTTTTATGGTCTTCTAGTTTGTGATGATAATTCATAGTTTTAATATAATGGGAACCCTTTAGACAGGTCATCTCAGGTACCCATATCTTGCAGTTAGGTATTCTATACATCATACATATAATAGGATCCACTCCCACTAGTATGTTGTAGCTTCCTTATTACTCCATATATTTAATGCTGATATTGATAGGCTATGTCCACATAACTTCTTGGTGGACACACTAGAGCTCTCCAAAATAGAGGTAAATGGGGGCATCTGAGAAGAGATCTTTAAATGTTATTTTTTTTGTGCATGAGTTGCAACTATAGTGCCACTCTCATTAAATATTTGTTAATATTTAAAATATATCTTATTTTCAGTGATTGGCTCATTACACGCCCTGCATACACCAAACTCTAGTTTTCTTGTAGTTAAAGTGTTCTTGTAACATCACCAAACAATAAAAAAAAAAAAAATTAAATAATAGTTATTATTATCATGTCAAGGACAATAGATTCATCATGTTTGTTGCACTTGTTATGTTAAAATATATTAAGAACAATACAACTCTTTAATTATGCCATATTTATTTTTATCATGACAAGTTAAAGGTTCAAGTAGTGGATTATCCAACATTAATTATAATTCTATCATTTCTCATCATCCCCATCTAGCAACCACTATTTCAACATGTATATTAATTTGTTAAATTTATTGAATTTCACATGTTATAATTATCATTACGATTTTTATGGTCATTAAACAAAGAGTTCATACTCTTTGTATTCAATACATCTATTAGATGTATCGCAAACATTGCATTAATCCAAAGATTGATTTGCACATTAATTGTCTACGCCCACTATCACATTTATTTATATTTTATGCTTTGTCCATAAACTATATATTTGTAACTCCATAATCCATACTAAACATAAATCCTTTAAACTTCTATGTTATTATTCTCAATTACTAACAATAGTTATTAAACTTAAATAGACTATAATCACACGGGATTCTAACCCACTTAATATACAATCTTAAATGATATACGATCCCATGGGATTCTAATTCCACTTCACTTACATTACTCCTCGTTCCAAATCCTTAGGATTTTCCACTACAATATATATTAATGATTTTAACCACCAAATTAAAGATTTGGGTGGGTTTAGCCCACACTTAACTTATACAAGTGTTTGTTTTTCCTTTATGAATTGAATGCATGCAAATTGGCATTGAATGACCTTGTGTTGTATCCAAAACTCACTAGTTGTATTGGATATGATTTGTATGCCAACAAGTTCTTAACTCACGGATAGCAATAAGAACAATCACTGTGTTAACTCAAGTTCATATTTTCTCTGTTGGTTCCATTACCACCAACTATTACAAATCAAAATGTCACATTTGTGTTTCGCACCGTAAGTGTTGCAAGTGTCGCAAGTGTCGGAAAGTGGCATATGCACCTTGGTAAGTGTCACATGCATTGTTGCAATTGTCATATGAACATTCCCAAGTGTTACATTCACTTTGTGAGGTGTCACCACCCATTGACACTATTAAAATAGTTGGTCATGACCCCTAAGTCATATGGGATGAGGAAAGCCATCGTTTCTAGGTTAAAACACACCTTTTCCTTGGAAAATTCAACCTTTTTGGGGGCATTTATGAAGGGTGGCGCCCCCCTGGCCATGTGTAGGGAGCATCGGTTCTCCCTTGCCCATGTATGGGGAGTGCCACTTTTATCATATGGCACCCTGTCTCTCACTCTGGGGGAGAGCCATTCTTGTTGAGGGAAAAGGGGGATCTCCTCCACCTTTATCTATGGGCCAGCTCTCTCAAGATGGGGTTGGTTATGTTTGACCCCCATGCTTTGGTTTCACTTTAGGATATGATACAAACCTCAAGGAGACATATCCTCAATCATATCCCTCATTTTCTCATGGTGGTTGTGCCTCTCAAGCCTATATATTAAGGGCTTTCCAAGGAGAAGGGGGAAGTAATCAATCATAGTATCATCATTTTGATCTTGGTAGATTCGTGCAAGGACTGGATGAGGAGAGATTGGAGAGTTTGATTCTACATCAATCGTGGTATATAAGTATTCTCTTTGGGTTTTCATTTGAATATACTTGGCCTATTTCCTTTAAGATTGTGTATTTTTGCATGTGCTTATCTATTGTTTTTTTAATCTATGTAGATGAATTTGTTTTACCTAATATTATAGAGTAGAACATAGTCGTTTCTCTTTTCTTCCCATTGCAGGTATCAAGTTGCACCAGAGAGTTTGAATATCAAGCTCACGGGTTGGAAGCAGCGAGGACAAACTTCAAAACAAGGTACATCATGCGCTTTCTCCCTGTTAAGCCCTAATATTGGCTCATTACCCCTTAATTGGGGCATATTATATTAGTAATGTTATTTTATTTATGTTGGCTTTAGGCCATTAGTTGTAATTATACCTCCTAGTCTCCTATATATACCAAAAAGACATTTTCATTTTTAATCATCTTGTACTTGAACAATTAAGTGGGGTAAAAGGAGGTTTCCCCCTCAAAGAGCCTTATTATCTGAAATTATCTCTTTTTCAAGTCGTTGGGTACTTTTCCTGAGGTTTTTCTATGATATATTGATGTTTGGTTCTTAACATATGGTATCAAAGCTCAAGGTCTTGGGGTTTCGCTGCTACATATGAGACACCGTGGAATTTTTGCTATAACTCTTTTTATACAATGTTTTAGAAGGAACGGCTTGGAGGATATTTAGTAGACGGATCAAGGTACATTGGGTTCAAAATTTATCTCCTAAGGCCTTATACTTTCTAAGATACAACCTGTACACTATAGGGTTCTGGAATCCTCCTAAAATGAGTCATTGCAGAATTGTCGCTATAAACAAAATTTCTGTAATGTTTCAGACCCTGAAATCTGGAGGCCATTTGTAGAAATTAGTAAGGTATCTATGGTAAAAATTTCAGCTTCTGGGTCATCTTAAATTTATAGATACACCTTGTGTAAGATAGGGTATATGACTAGTCCTATTGACTAGTCTCAAGAAGGTGTTCCAGGTANCTGGTTTCATTGGATCGTGGACAGTCTGTAGTATTTTGGGTACAAGTTTCAAAATTTGATATCAATTATTGTTTGCGGGGAATTCTATACAAGTGAGATCTCCTGGAGAGGCCAAAAATCGGCAAGTTGTGAGGAAGTTACCGTAAATTCCACTTGGCACATCCAATTTTGATCAGACCTATGGCATTGCAGAAAAGAAATATCAGAGAACTACCTAAAAGAAATTTTCATACCCAGAAGGGCTGAAACTTGGGAGATAGAACAGAATAAATATTGTCTAGCAGAACTGCCTCAAAATTAAGATTCAAAAGTGATACTTGGCCAACATGCCACCAAAAAAGGGACCTTCTACACCAAATAAGCCTCCAGAAAATCCTAATTGGA
>JASDQU010589504.1:24714-37152 GCA_032191745.1 Picea mariana | reverse complement strand
TTTTAATCATCTTGTACTTGAACATTTAAGTGGGGTAAAAGGAGGTTGCCCCCTCAAAGAGGCTTATTATCTGAAATTATCTCTTTTTCAAGGCATTGAGTACTTTTCCTGAGGGTTTTCTATGTTATATTGATGTTTGGTTCTTAACACTCCCTCTCTCTTTATGATTGGTTAAACTGAGTTCAAAGGGATGTTAATATTCACTTGTAGTGTTTTTGTCTTGGTATAGGGGTATTGTGTCGGGGTTCATGGACTACCATCACATCAATATAGACAATTTTCCCTCCTAAAGTAATAGGAAACCGAGGAAGGGTCCCTAAAGTTGACTAGCCCTTCTGTTAAAAGTCAACATATTTTGAGCCATCGACCCAAGCTAAGGAGAACCTAAAGCTTGTGGAGCAATGGAGGAAAATATACTAATCGATGCACCCTCATCGACAATAGTCTAAGGAATGTCCCTACCACAAATCTGAATAGTGATTTGGAAAGGTATATAGGAAGGGAGACATGATTCTGGCAGTGCACCTCAATCTAAAAGAATGGCCTCATTACTCTGAGGGGGTTTCTTTGGGACGGGTGAAGTGTCCCCTTGTCCAAAAGAATCCATAGAAACAATAAATACCTATGCGACATCCTCACTCTTCCTAGGAGGATTTGGATTGACCACTTTAACTTCACTCTCCAAGGGGAGAGTGGGATCGATCAAAGGTGAAATCAAATCGATCACTTGATTGACCGACTCAACTAATGATGGAACCACATGGATAGCTCGATCAACTAGATTACCTGATGATGGAATCATATTGACTATTTCATCAACCAATGGCGGGTTGGGAGATGAAAGTTGTTGCTGGAAATCAACAATCTTTTCCAACATATAAGAAGCCCCGTCCATGCGAGGACAAAGGTAGGTGTGGTGCATCTCCTTACATAACAAGCAAGGAAATTTGACTTTACTATTCTTACTTTAAACTTGATTATCACTAGTTGATGGTTTTTCACCAGCATGACCTATAGTGGCTGACAACGTGGGTTGATGACCCTAAGACCACACTTCTACAACCTTGGGAATACTAGGGAAATCCTTAAGAAAATTATTAAAACTCCCAACATGATGAACAGTAGCTGGTTGATTGCTTCCAACATGTCCTGTAGTATTTGGAATTTTTCCCCCTATCTTATTTTTCTTCTTCTTAATCTTCCTTTTCTTCTTCTTCTTAGCTACCTAGTTACTAGTTATAGATATTTCACTAGATGAAGAGGAAGAATGGGAAGAAGACCCTAAGGGCGAAGAAGGAAGAGGATCAACGTAAGGTTGATGGTCTTGGGGTGGAGTTCTTACGGATGAAGCTTTAGGAGTATTTACGTTCATCAGAGTGGAAAACAACTAGAATGGTAACCCAATAGTGAGTCCAGGAAGAGTCAAAGTGGCGATATAAGGAGGACCAATGTGTCCCACAGAAGGAGAAACAAGCGATAACCAAGGAAAATGAGTTCCTTCGTTGGTATTTCAAGGAACCGATTCCATACACATAGACTCAACCCTAAGGTATTATAGGGAAAACAAGCAGCACAAGCTAAAAAATCTAGGAAGCAAACCAAACAAACAAACCTTTTCATAGTGAAGTGCTAGTTGGTGATAAAATCCAACATCAAAGGATAAAAATGAGAAGGGGTTGGGATAGAGTGGGTGGATCAGTTATGTTGGTGACCTACATGCCTCAATTGCAGGCCTCCTCACTTTCGACAATAATTATACATCATTGACCTCTGATCGGATGATTCCATGAGTGTTCGACCTCAGCTCATTTATTCACATTCCCTGGAATGTACTAGGGTACCTTGGGAGTCATTGACATCATTGGTGATTTCCCTCCCACTTGTTAACGGTTTACATCAATGATCGATAATCAAGTGGTTTCTACCATGTTCAACATCAAATCATCTATTCACATGGCTAGATTCGTACCGCATCGAGATCGGGATGAAGACCCTGGGTTGGGCATTCACTATGTTATGTTCTTTTCCCAGGTTTCAATGGAGATCATTTGATCATGTAAAATATTTCAGTGAAATCACCATGATGGAAATATTACTAATATATATATTGTCGCATATATCTACATTGTACTGATATGTGGCTATGTTTTTTCATCTTGTAGCTCCATTGTGTATTTATCATGGTTGCAATCAGTTCATGTCATGGAGGTATGGAACCACATTGTATATTTAGTGGCCATATCCTTAGTTAGTATTTTGATGTATCCGTAGTGTATTGGTCAGCAATCATGCTTTGATTCATCTCGTATTCCGAGCATAGGTATCTCTGTCTTGGAAATGGAACATATATTAATATTGTTTGATAATTGTTTGTAGCTTCTGCCAAGTTCTCCCACTCTAGAACCCTTGCATTGAAGAATTTTTAAATTGTTTTGGCCATCAGTTTCTCTTCTGACCTCACACTTTACGGGGCATCTGTTACACATCAAAATGTCACATTTGTGTTTTTCACCCTAAGTGTCACAAGTGTCGCAAAGTGACATATGCACCTTGGTAAGTGTCGCATGCATTATCGCAAGTGTCGTATGCACCTTCCCAAGTGTCACATTCACTTTGTGAGGTTTTTCCACCCATTGACACCATTAAAACAGTTTTTCATAAACCCTAAGTCATATGGGAGGAGGAAACCCATCATTTATAGGTCAAAACACACCTTTTCCTTGCAAAATTCAACCTTTTGGGGAGCATTTATGAAGGGTGGTGTCCCCCTAGCCATGTGTAGTTTGTGTCAATTCTCCCCTACCCATGTATGGGGAGTGTCACTTTTTTAATATGGCATCCTATCTCTCACTCTAGGGGAGTGCTATTCTTGTTTAGGGAAAAGGGGGATCTCCTCCACCTTTATCTATGGGACAACTCTCTCAAGATGGGGTTGGTTATGTTCGACCCTAATGATTTGGATTCACTTTAGGATATATCCAAACCTCAAGGATCCATATCCTCAACCATATCCCTCATTTTCTCATGGTGGTTGTGCCTCTCAAGCCTATATATTGAGGGATTTCCAAGGAGAAGGGGGAAGTAATCAGTGAAAGTATCAACATTTTGATCTCGGTAGATTCATGCAAGGGTTGGATGAAGATAACTTGGAGAGGCTTCTACTGCATCAATAGTGGTATGTAAGTATTCTCTTTGGTTTCTCATTTGAATATACTTGGCCTATTTCCTTCAAGCTTTTGTATTCTTGCATGTGCTTGTCTACTCTTTCTTTAATCTTCGTAGATGAATTTGTTTTACCTAATATTGTAGAGTAGGAGATAGTCATTTCTCTTTGTTTCCCATTGTACAGATCAATTTGTGCTAGGGATTTTTAAGATCAATCTCACGGATTGGAAGAAGTGAGGACAAACTTTGAAATAAGGTACATCATGCCCTTTCTCCCTCTCTCTTTCTAATTGATTAAACTGAGTTCAAAGGGATGTTAGTGTCCACTTGTAGTGTTTCTTTCTTGGTATAGGGGTATTGTATTTAGGTTCATGGAATACCATCACATCTATATGGACAGTTTTCCCTCCTAAAGTAACAGGAAACCAAGGAAGGATCCCTAAAGGTTGACTAGCCCTTCTATTAAAAGACAATAGATAATGAGTCACTAGCACAAGCTGAGGAGAACCTAAAGCTTTCCAAGAAATGGAGGATAATATATTAACTGATGCACCCTCATAGACAATAGTATGAGGAACATCCCTACCAAAAACCTGAGTAGTGATTTGGAAAGATATATAGGAAGGGATACAAGATTCTGGAAGTGCAACCTAATCTAAAATAGTGGCCTCATTACTTGGAGGGGATTCCATTGGGATAGGTAAAGTGCCCCCTTGTCCAAAAGAATCCATAGAAACAAGAAAGACCTTAGTGACATCCTCACTCTTCCTAGGAGGAGTGGGATTTACCAAGGGCAGTATTGGATCGACCACTTTAACTTCACTCTCCAAGGGGAGAGTGGGATCAATTGAAGTTGAAATCGAATCGATCACTTGATCGACCAACTCAATTGATGATGGAACCATATGGATAGATTGATCAACTAAATTGACCGATGATGAAACCGAATTGACAAGTTCATCAACCAATGGTGGGTTGGGAGACAGAAGTTGTTTCTGGGCATCAATAATATTTTCCAATAGATATGAAGCCTCATCCATGTGAGGAAAAAGGTAGGTGTGGTTCATCTACTTCCATAACAAGCAAGTAAATTTGACTTTACCCTTCTTACTTTCAACCTGATTATGACTAGTTGATGGTTTGTCACCAGCATGACCTGCAGCAGTTGACAACGCATGTTGATGACCCAAAGACCACACTTCAACAACCATGGGAATACCAGAGAAATCATTAAGAAGTTGGTCACCCTTACAAATCATGTAAGGGAATTTGAGTTTGCAATGTGTCTTGATATATTTTTCAACATTATCAACACTCCTAGCATGATGAACAATAGTTGGTTGATCGTTTCCAACATGTCCTGTAGTGGTTGGAAGTTTACCCCCTAGCTTATTTTTCTTCTTCTTAATCTTCCTTTTCTTCTTTTTCTTATCTACCTGGTTACTAGTTGCAAATCTTTCACTAGGCGGAGAGGAAGAACATGAGGAAGACCCTATGGGTGAAGAAGGAAGAGGATTAACATGAAGTTGATGGTATTTGGGTGGAGTGCTTACGGACAAAGCACTAGGATCATTTACGTTCACTAGAGTGGAAAACAACGAGACTGGTAACCCAATAGTGAGTCCAAGAAGATTTAAAGTGGCGATATAAGGAGGACCAACATGTCCCACAGAAGGAAAAACAAACGATAACCCCAGAAAATGGGTTCCTTCGTTGGTAGTTCCAGGAACGAATGCCATAAACAAAGACTCAACCCTAAGTTATTCTAGGGAAAACAAGAAAAACACGCAAAAAAACTAGGAAGCCAACCAAACAAACAAACCTTTTCATAGTGAAGGGCTAGTTGGTGATGAAATCCAACTTCGCAGGATCAAAGTGAGAAGGGGTTGGGATAGAGAGGGTGGATCAATTATGTTGGAAACCTGCATGCCTCCTTGCTTCTGATAGTAGGTTTACATCATTGACCTCTGATCGGATCATTCCACGAGTGTTTGACCTCAACTCATTTATTCACATTCGCTGGAATGTACTAGGGTACCTTGGGAGTCATTGACAACATTGATGATTTCCCTTGCACTTTTTAACGGTTTACAGCAATGACCAGTAATCAAGTGGTTCTTATCATGTTCGACATCAAATCATATATTCACATGGATAGATTTGTACCGCATCAAGATCAAGACAAAGACCCTAGTTTGGGCATTCACTCTCTTATGTTCTTTTCCTAGGTTTCGATGGAGATCATTTGAGCATGTAAAAGTTTTCAGTACAATCACCATGCTAGAAATCTTACTAATATATATATTGTCACATGGATCCACCTTGTACTGATCTATGGTTATGTTTTTTCATCTCGTAGATCCACTGTGTGTTTATCATGGATGTGATCGATACATGTTATGGAGGTATGGATCCACATTGTATCTCTATTGGCCATATCCTTAGTCAATATTTCCATATATCCGTAGTGTATTGGTTGGCTTTCATGCTTTGGTTCATCTCATATTCCTAGCATAGGTATGCTTGTGTTGGAAATGGAACACATATTAATATTGTTTGATGATTGTGTGCAACTTCTGCCAAGTTCTCCCACTCCATAACCCTTGCATTGAATAATTTGTAAAGTGTTTCGGCCATCAATTTCTCTTCTGACCTCACACTTTAGGGGGCATTCGTTACACATCAAAATGTCACATTTGTGTTTCTCACCCTAAGTGTCGCAAGTGTCACAAAGTAATGTATGCACCTTGGTAAGTGACACATGCACTGTCGCAAGTGTCGTATGCACCTTCCCAAGTGTCACATTCACGTTTTGAGGTGTCTCCACCCCTTGACACCATTAAAACAGTTTCTCATGACCCCTAAGTCATATGGGAGAAGGAAAGCCATAATTTCTAGGTCAAAACACACCTTTTCCTTGCAAAATTCGACCTTTTTTTGGGCATTTATGAAGGGTGGTGCCCCCATGCCATGTTTAGGGAGTTTCAGTGCTCCCCTTCCCATGTATGTGGAGTGCCACTTTTGGAATATGGTGCCTTGTCTCTCACTCTGGGGGAGAGCCATTCTTGTTGAGGGAAAAGGGGAATCTCCTCCACCTTTATCTATGGGCCATCTCTCTCAAGATGGGGTTGGTTATGTTCGACCCCCATTCTTTGGATTCACTTTAGGATCTGATTTAAACCTCAAGGAGACATATCGTCAACCATATCCCTCATTTTCTCATGGTGGTTGTGCCTCTCAAGCTTATATATTGAGGGATTTCCAAGGAGAAGGGGGGAGTAATCAGTGAGAGTATCATCATTTTGATCTTGGTATATTCATGCAAGGGATGAATGAGGAGAACTTGGAGAGGCTTTTGTTGCATCAAGTATGGCCTGTAAGTATTCTCTTTGGGTTCTCATTTGAATATACTTGGACTATTTCCTTCAATATTGTGTATTCTTGCATGTGATTGTCTATTGTTGCTTTAATCTCCGTAGATAAATTTGTTTTACCTAATCTTGTAGAGTAGGATAAAGTCATTTCTCTTTGCTTCCCATTGCAGGTATCAAGTTGTGCTACGGAGTTTGAATATCAAGCTTACAGATTGGAAGCAGTGAGGACAAACTTCAAGACAAGGTACATCATGCCCTTTTTCCCTCTTTCTTTTTGATTGGTTAAATTGAGTTCAAAGGGATGTTAGTGTCCACTTGTAGTGTTTCTATATTGGTATAGGGGTCTAGTAATCCAAGGGAGGTTTCATCTGCCCGTAGAAGAAACATTCTGTAACACCAACTATTGCTCATATGATCTATTAAATTATCTTGGTTATGCGGGTTTAATCTACCATATTCCTTACAAGATCAGTTTGGAGGCAAACATAGATCTTAACTCATTTTTCTCTAACCCTATGAGCTTTGTCTCTAATAATCAAATGCAGAATTTCAAAATACACTCCTCTCATGGAGTCCTCATAGAGGTGGTTCTGCTTCTACGTTTAGATTATAGTTTTAATGGTGGATATTAGATTTTCATTTAAGATTTGTTTCATTTCCACTCTATGATATTCCATTCTAATCATATGGTATCTTGATATTGATGCGAAGATTAAACTTTGTGATTATTCCATGGCTTAAGGGTTTTATCGGGATGGTTAAGTCACCAAGTCTCTTCATAGCAGGGTTGTCACATGGCAAGAAGTTACTGACAATGGTTTATTGCTCTGATAGCTAACTTTGTGGCTTATTTAATTTACTTGTGAGTGATATCATTACTTTATTATTTATGTAGAGAATGCCAACAACGTGCCAGTAAATGGATATGATAGGCTTACTGCGTTGGTTGGATAACCGACCATAGGTAACAAATATTTCTATAGTTTCTTACAACAGTTTATGTGGTCTACTATACCTTCATTGTCCTAGAGTTTCATTTTTTTCCTTGTTGCAAGTAAGCTCATTTTCGTCAAGCAACAACAATGTCTATGACTTGGTTGACACCTTGACTGACACGGAGGAAAAGAGGGTGTTTCGTCAAGCAACGAAACCCACCAAATCCGTTGTTTCCCTTTGAAGGTATAAAAGTATTGGTTCTTTATATTGATTGTAAAAATGCGTCGATCTATTCTTGTTTACTTCACGAGTTACAGGGTTGAATTAATTTCCCAAGACAGTATATTCTAATACTTCATCTTTTTAAACCCTAGGCTTATAGTTTGTATGGGTTTATTTCTGAACATCTGAAGTTTCTATTTCTACTAAATAACATTTACCATGGCGTCCTTATGCCATACACATCATTTCCTCTTTTAATGAGTTCAATGGTATAATATTTTATCATGGTTTTGTTTGATATGTAATCGTTTCCTTGCTTAACAAGGTTACAACCTTATTTAACATTTGAATAGTTCCATGTATGTATGTATTTGATTCCAATCCTCTTATTTAGTGTGTGTGTGTGTGTGTGTGTGTGTGTGTGTGTGTGTGTGTAGATTCTTTCTCTTGAAATTAAAATGGTAATAGGAACCATATTCCCTATTAGGGTTTTGTTTGTTCATAAGTATACATAGGGTTTGTTCTCCCTGTAAGTAAAGAGGCTCTGTTTACTACCTTTGCACTCAAATATTGTTGGAATATCTTTACTCTGTTTATCTTTATTTATTCAAGGGTTGTAGTTTGGAAAGAATGAAGTCCCAATAGGGTTTATGTTTTGGGTTTCTCTTATTGTTATTTCTATAGATAGATGCATAAAAAGACCCCTATCAACTATTTGTTTTCTTGTTGACAGTGCACTGTTAAAGAATATGTATGTGTGTGTGTTCAAAAAAATGAATTTGTCTCACAAGTTATTCACATAAATTAGTTAAACAATATCTATTATATTTGCAGGTAAAAAGAGTAGAAATATTTGAAACCCTTATCTTCTTTTAATATGTAATAAAAGAATGATTTAAAAGTATCTTTTTGGTTTGCTCTCATTTCTATTTCACCAATTTGTTCAATAATAGTAAATAATAATACTAAGAATATTGTTGAGATCTTATCATCAAGTACTAAATAAAACACATAATCTTTCTTAAGAGATTTATATTTAGAATACTCTTCTATTTACTTGAGAAGAAATTTCAATAAATATTTACGATTGTAACTATTAAAGAAAGATTATTCTATCCATTAGAAAAGAAATGTCTATAATCATTTTTTACTGTAACTAGTAACAAACAGAAATAAAAGATTGGAGAAAACATATTTGAACCCAAAAGATACATTAGGGACAAATTGAGGAGAGAATCCAGCTCCTCCCAACCATAGACTAGAGCAACCACAACTTACTTGCTCCTATCACCGTCGAGCCTAATTATTTATTCCATAGGAAACTGAAAATGTCAATAACCTTCTCCATGGGATTTCTATAACTTTACTCTTTCTTAGAACCATCAAGCTCAAATCCTCTACAAGTACTCAACAACGTCCTAGTTACACCATACTTGTTTTTCCTCCTTTTTTACCAAGAAGAGAATAGACTGCCTAGGTCTTTCTTTTTGAAGTTAGCCTCCTCCCTAACTCTTGGGAGTCTTGGCCTAACCTCTTGCTAGCTTTTTCCCTCACCTCCCACATCCTTAGGAGTAGATTTACACTTGTCCTCATGGACAACATTTACCCTGGTGGTTTTTATCATTTTTTCACTTTACCCGTGGAATAAAGAATTACTCTTACTATAGCTCATCAATTTGTCTCTAGTAATATAAAATTAAAAATAATATTTACACAAATATTTTTCATCATCAAATATTTATGATGACCTAAATATCAAAATTCAATTCTCATAAATAATATATAAATTAAAAAATTATTTTTTTAATTCAATTGAATAACAAGACAACTACTTGCCCCTTTTTAACCTGTTTTAAAAGATAATATGATGATTTTACATATATCATGATTTTACATATGGACAATTCCTCCAAATTTCTTATGCTTCGTTAGTCAAGTCAATATGGACAACTCAGAAGATTCAAAAGACGGGAGATTTTCTTTTTATTATAAACATGAAATTTTCACTCAATTTATGCACCCATATGCCCACTCACGTCATTTCATTACTGTTTTTTTCGATCCCTTTTCCATCTCGATCACCATTTATGCACCCATATGCCCACTCACGTATTTTCATTACTGTCTTTCTCGATCACCATTTTTAATTTTAGAAATTTTTACCCGATTTATTCGCTGGCTCATTTCTTTAATCACTTTTCCAACTCCAACATCATTTCTTTAATCACTTTTCCAACTCCAACACCATATTCAAGTCAATATGTACGTTTCTTTAATCACTTTTCCAACTCCAACACCATTTTTCATTAAAATTTTATGATACTGCCATTTTCTCTTCCACGAAGAAAATTTCACCCAATTTATTCGCCCATATGCTTTTTTCTCTCCCATAAGAAAAATTTCACCCAATTTATTCGCCCATATGCCCACTCAAGTCAAGTCAATACCGACATTTCCCTGATTATTTTTCCCATTACCATTTTTCCATTAAAATCCAGGAAATTCCTCCAAATTTCTTTACCCTTATGCAACAGTAAATTCAAGTTAATACAATTAAAGTCGAGTCAAGTCAATACGGACAATTGACAAGATTGGAAGGACGGGACGGTAGAATCTGATAAAAAAATTCACCCGATTTATTCGCCCGCTCAATACAAGTCGATACGATCATTTTTCCCACTCCTACACCATTTTTTTTATTAGAATTTATTAAATCTGCGATTTTCTTTCCATGGAATAAATTGTTATTGTAATATTATAAAATATTTTCATTACTCATCCTTAATAAAATCTTTATTGTATTTCAACTTTTTTTAATAAATTTAGTATGATTTCAAATTTTATCTTAAAAATTAAATGTTATAAACAAGATGAATAGTAATTAAGAACCATGAAATAAGTTTTATTATTACTTTTTATTTTACTATGGAGTGACATAAAAATAAAAATAAATCAATGAAAACTAATTAGTGAATGTAATTAAAATAGTCAAATTAATTATTACACATAATTATGTGAACCAATGAATGAATCATGACTATATAACATTCTCACTAAGAATTCCCTTAAAAATGAGGGTGTACATAATATATTCATTTAATGGAATATGATTAAATAATGCATAGAATATCAAATAGTATTATAGTTTTCTAATACATTATTTATTATTATTAGATTAAGATTATAGATTATTATTATTATTATTATTTTCACAATAACATAAATATTTTCTATTATTACTTTTTATTGTATTATGGAGTGACATGGAAATAAAAAAATAAATGGAAACAAGTTAATGAATGTATTTAAAATAATCAAATTAATTATTACATGTAATTATGTGAACCAATGAATAAATCATGACTACATAACATTCTCACTAAGAATCTCCTTGAAAATGTCGGTGTACATAATATATTCATATAATGGAATATGATTAAATAATGCATAGAATATCAAATAATATTATGGTTTTCTAATACATTATTTATTATTATTATTAGATTAAGATCATGGATTATTATTATTATTATTTTCACAATAACATATCGATTTTATATTAGAAAATGTTGTAGCTGAATTGAACAACATTGTAATACAAAATGAAAGAGTTTGGTCATGTCTTGTTATCCAAAACATATATTGTAACATCCAAAAACTCCCTATTTGAGAGTTTCCAATTCTATTCTTTATAGTCTTGGGGAGGTGTACTACCTTATATATGAAAATAACAAAAAAATATTTTATGAAACATACCAAGTATATTAAAAAAAATAGAAATCATTCCCATCGAGGGATTCATTTTTGAATCTCACTTAAGTCTCTGTTGCAGCATCCTCAGAGTGTATCTCCACTTCAACATGGGATACAAGGTTGACTTCACATGTGGCATCCACTAGTTCCCAATTTGGAGAGTGCGGGATGTCCAAATACTCCTCATTGGATAAAGAAAAACCATAGAGGCAGGAATCCCTAGAGGATGCATAGTTTGTTGGAGAAGGAGACGAAACAACCACTTGAGGGAGGTCAAGGTGGACCAAAATCCTTCCAACATGAAAATGGAAAAAACCCATTTTTGATGCTAGCTCTAGGTATTTCTAGTGGTGAATTTGCATGAATGCACTGACCTCCTCCATTTCCCTAAGTTTCAAAAGATGTGTTGTAGTTTCCACTACACACTAGTCCCTGAACCTATTTTATTCCTTGACATTCTTATCCAATTTTTCCTACAAACAATTCCAGTAGATGGTGATGGAGTTCATTACACTTCATTATCCTTCAATAACCTCATGCTCATCATGTTTAATGCCCCTCTAAACTTCCTTTATCTTGCATAGCATGCAACATTTGTTTTTAAAATGGAAATGTGCTATTTCCACTTCAAATTTACACAAAACTAGGTAAGGTTGTTCCCAACCAAAGCACCCCAACTTGCTTCTAATGCTCATTGCTAGAGCCAAGAAAAGAGATACTGATATTAACATTGAACATACCACAAAGAAATTCTCAATAAACCTACATGCATACCTTAATTATCCCATCATAATAAACGCAATCGTGCACACCCGAGGGAGAGGTATGAGTTGAATTGATTGATGGAGGATCCTTAACTCACCATCCATTCTCGACTGCATGATGGGATAGATGTTGTAATATGTCATAACTATCAAAATGCACTTTCAATTCATGGGAAGGGAAAGAAATATATTGCCCCCTATTTACTTTATATAAACCTTCATTC
>JASDQU010589504.1:0-12542 GCA_032191745.1 Picea mariana | reverse complement strand
TAAAAAAACAATAGACAAGCACATGCAAGAATACACAATCTTAAAGGAAATAGGCCAAGTATATTCAAATGAGAACCCAAAGAGAATACTTATATACCACAATTGATGTAGAATCAAACTCTCCAAGCTCTCCTCATCCAGTCCTTGCACGAATCTACCAAGATCAAAATGATGATACTATGACTGATTACTTCCCCCTTCTCCTTGGAAAGCCCTTAATATATAGGCTTGAGAGGCACAACCACCATGAGAAAATGAGGGATATGGTTAAGGATATGTTTCCTTGAGGTTTGTATCAGATCCTAAAGTGAAACCAAAGCATGGGGGTCAAACATAACCAACCCCATCTTGAGAGAGCTGGCCCATAGATAAAGGTGGAGGAGATCCCCCTTTTCCCTCAACAAGAATGGCTCTCCCCCAGAGTGAGAGACAGGGTGCCATATGATAAAAGTGGCACTCCCCATACATGGGCAGGGGAGAACCGACGATCCCTACACATGGCCAGGGGGGTGACACCCTTCATAAATGCCCCAAAAAAGGTTGAATTTTCTAAGGAAAAGGTGTGTTTTAACCTAGAAATGATGGGTTTCCTCATCCCATATGACTTAGGGGTGATGACCAACTATTTTAATAGTGTCAATGGGTGGTGACACCTCACAAAGTGAATGTAACACTTGGGAATGTTCATACGACAATTGTGACAATGCATGTGACACTTACCAAGGTGCATATGCCACTTTTCGGCACTTGCGACACTTGCAACACTTACGGTGAGAAACACAAATGTGACATTTTGATTTGTAATAGTTGGTAGTAATGGAACCAACAGATAAAATATGAACTTGAGTTAACATAGTGATTGTGCTTATTGCTATTCGTGAGTTAAGAACTTGTTGGCATACAAATCATATCCAATACAACTAGTGAGTTTTGGATACAACACAAGGTCATTCAATGCCAATTCACAGGCATTCAATTCATAAAGGAAAAACAAACACTTGTATAAGTTAAGTGTGGGCTAAACCCACCCAAATCTTTAATTTGGTGGTTAAAATCATTAATATATATTGTAGTGGCAAATCCTAAGGATTTGGAACGAGGAGTAATGTAAGTGAAGTGGAATTAGAATCCCATGGGATCGTATATCATTTAAGATTGTATATTAAGTGGGTTAGAATCTCGTGTGATTATAGTCTATTTAAGTTTAATAACTATTGTTAGTAATTGAGAATAATAACATAGAAGTTTAAAGGATTTATGTTTAGTATGGATTATGGAGTTACAAATATATAGTTTATGGACAAAGCATAAAATATAAATAAATGTGATAGTGGGCATAGACAGTTAATGTGCAAATCAATCTTTGGATTAATGCAATGTTTACGATAGATCTAATAGATGTATTGAATACAAAGAGTATGAACTCTTTGTTTAATGACCATAAAAATCGTAATGATAATTATAACATGTGAAATTCAATAAATTTAACAAATTATATACATGTTGAAATAGTGGTTGCTAGATGGGGATGATGAGAAATGATAGAATTATAATTAATGTTGGATAATCCACTACTTGAACCTTTAACTTGTCATGATAAAAATAAATATGGCATAATTAAAGATGTAGTGGCCGAATTAATTTAACATCAATTAATTCTACAAACAAAACAGTAACTGCTACTTGATTTCAGAAAATTCAATAATTCCTTTTAATTTAGCACATACGCATGTTAAATTTATCAACGAATATTAATTTTATAACAGAATAAAACAAACACATAATTTTAAAATACCTTGGTCTAATGCTAATTCCTCCGTCGATATGGTTGTTCGTTGTTGAACTGGATCAAACACTGCCCAAAACTTGTTCCACCCTGCCAACTAGGACAGCTTCCTAGCTCCAGGATATCATATGGATATCCTGGCCCCCGTGCCCAAAACCTCCAGCAAATCGGTGCCCCCTGTACTAATCCTTCCCGACTACAGAACTCAAACTCTCCTCTGTGCAAATCCAAGAGAACCCTCCAAAATAAAAATTCCCGTAGAATGATCCCCCTCCTTCGTAAACCTCCTCCCCTCATATCCCTCCTTCACCGCCCTTTCACCTCATTTACTTCCTTACCTACACATAGTTAATGCCCCTTATCCTTTTATTTATTATTTTATCCTTTCATATTTATTATCTTATCTTATCCTTATATTAAATTTCATATCCCTTCCCGAATACGTAAGTCTTTAACAAATTAAACTTATTAACCCCCTTTAATTCTTTACTCAATTAATTAATGATTATTAATTAATAATTAATTAATCATTGAGAGACATGAACAAGTAATAAATAATAATTAATTAGTTGATATTATTTAAGAAATAATTATTGTTTAGCTAACTTTTTAGGACAATTAGATTATTAAATTAATTATAATTAATAATCCTATACATCTATTTAAGCAGGGTCGTTACAAAAGAGTTGTATTGTTCTTCATATAATTTAACATAACAAGTGCAACAAACATGATGAATCTATTGTCCTTGACATGATAATAATAACTATTATTTAAAAAAAAAAAATTTGATTGTTTGGTGATGTTACAAGAACTCTTTAACTACAAGAAAACCAGAGTTTGGTGTATGCAGGGGGTGTAATGAGCCAATCACTGAAAATAAGACATATATTAAATATTAACAAATATTTAATGAGAGTGGCACTATAGTTGCAATTCATGCACAAAAAAGATAACATTTAAAGATCTCTTCTCAGATGCCCCCATTTACCTCTATTTTGGAGAGCTCTAGTGTGTCCACCAAGAAGTTATGTGTACATAGCCTATCAATATCAGCATTGAATATATGGAGTAATAAGGAGGCTACAACATACTAGTGGGAATGGATCCTATTATATGTATGATGTATAGAATACCTAACTGCAAGATATGGGTACCTGAGATGACCTGTCTAAAGGGTTCCCATTATATTAAAACTATGAATTATCATCACAACCTAGAAGACCACAAAAGCAATTAGTGGGTCCATGTTGAACTCTACAAGATCGATGGTATGTGGAACTAAAATATTTTTGTGGATGTGTTTGGTGAGCATTGAAACTAGGACACTCTCTATCCAGTTCCAACTTGTAACTCAAAGAATAAGGTATCCACTTATCACATCCACAAAGAAGAGTAGGTATGACCAATGAGTGAAAGAGACATACATTTTCCTAGATTTCTTGAAATCAATGCTAGAAATATTACTTCTCAAGGGGAGTAATCGTGGTGTAACCTTAGATTTAATGAGACTCTACTTCTAGTGTCATATTGAAGCATGGTCTAATAAGAATACTCCTAAATATATGCAAATATGAGACCATATCGATCCACCCAACCCTATAAGTGAGCATGCCATTAAATTTTCCTCTATCTTAAAGGTGTTGAGTGACAATCTTTTGTTTTCCCAAAGTTCACTTGAATTCCATGGGAGTCACAAAAATATCCCAAGATGTCTTGTTGTTTTTAAAGGGATTTCATTGAGTGTGATGTCAAGATAATGCTATCTACAAGAAGAAGGATAAAAATATACACTCCAAAAAGAAAGCAACAATATGTATTTCCCAATGTGTTTGTTATAAACTCCTCTAGTTCATTCAATGTAGAGCCTAAAAATTTTAGGAGAGAGAAAACAACATTGTTGAACTCCTATAGTGCTTTTGAATCCCTCTATATCACCGGCTCTTGTATGTATTATACCAATGATGGACTCATAAAGTGTCATACCTAGTGAAACTACCAAGTATTAAAGACCTATAAGCTTAATCCTTCCAGGAATAGGTGTCAAAGCACTATGTCAACTGCCGTGCTAAAGTGTACAATGATCCAAGTGGATACACTACAAGGAGAACACCTTATAGAGAAGGTTTTTGTTGAGCTTTTTAGTGTTACAAAATGTGGAATTTTTTTGAAAAGAACCTCCGCTACAACCTCATCTATTGGATACAGAGGTTTTAGCAGAGGTTTTAATGGATGTTCTATATAACTAAAAACAATTGGGCAAGAAGAGGTTGTAGGAGATGTTTCTTTTTCGGTGCTTTTATTGTCAAAACGCACTAGTGCACCATTTAAAACAACACCCCAGTGCATACCTAAACATAAAATGTATCAGAACTACCTTACATAAAATGCCTTGGAGCATACATAAAACCAAAAATGCATCAGTGTGCCATTACATAAATTCTTAGTGCATAAATAAACTAAAAAAGGAACTGATGCACCATTACATGAAATGCCTCGGTGCGTACATAAAATGAAAATGTGCCAATTCACCATTACATCAATGCCCTGGTGCATACATAGGACGGAAACACATTGGTGTGTTTATAGTTATTATGCCCCATATTCTCATTTTGTTGTATGCAACACCAGTTTGCTTTTATTTTATGTCTATCCCAATGCTTGTATAATTTGTATGTGTCGATGCCTATATTACCCTGTGCACTGAAAGGTACTGAAATTTCAAATATTTGAGTGAGATGTCCACATCATCCTTTGTTCTAAAGCACCGATGCTTCTATTATATATAAAGAACTGGTGCGATTATTTTATTTAAAGAATTGGTGTTGTTATTATATTTAAAGAATCGTTGCGTATTTATCACATGTCCACTGTAAAAATCTAAAATGATAATATTATCGCACATTATATGCACCGTTGCTTCAGTATATTTAATATGCATCGGTGCTTCAATATGCTTAATATGCATCGATGCACATAACCACTTAAAAACCATTGATTTCTTTATTATTTCAGGCACCATTTTGATAGTTCAAAAGAATGCACCGATATGTATATATTTTACATATTATTTTTTTTTATAAATAATTTTTATAATAACATTGTTTTTTATATTTATGTTATTGCATTTTGATATAATGATTTCATTAATGCCTTATCCAATAGATTACACCTTTGTTATTTGTAACAATGTAAAACATTCACATATTTAGTCAATTATTTGCAACAACGTAAATCATTCACATATTTAATCAGTTATTTGCAACAATGTAAATCATTCACATATTTAATTAGTTATTTGCATCAATGTAAATCATTAACATATTAGTTAATCAACAACACAACATTTTACAACATTTGACAATGCAATAAAATAACAAACCCATTTTATTATATATGAATAAGAGACCCATGATCATACAAAATGGGACAACATAAAGGTCCATAATAATCAAAATGGAACCAATATGTAATTGTTACACTTATTGGTAACATTTCCTCATGCAATTGAGACATTATGTTCACTACATTAAGAAAAATCCTTGATTTTTATAGACTGATATTCCAAAACATACAACTTGTAGTAACATTCAATTATATTGATTGTCATTCATCACTTGAATTACTATCATTTCTCAAGCTATGTGCATCCCTCATTTCTTGATCATTTGTAGGTGATATTGTAATTTGTTTATTTCACGGTTATTTAAACTGATGTTTTCTTCCTCAACTTGTTTTTGACATTCCAACCGATCATGTTCCATCTACAAACATGGAAATAAAGTGTAATCAGTGAATCTACATTTATAATATTGTAGAATATACATGATTGCGTAAATAAAAAATCATACCATAGAATTGAGTGATTCATAAACCATACACATGCTTTCGAATATTTTCCTCATGGCGTGTATCAAGAGATCTTCTATTGGCTCCTCTCCATACTTTGTTTCCTGCATGTTTAATATGCCATGAYAAAGCATAGTCGATATAATTGATATAAAGTTTTCTTATTGTTTCATTAATTATAAAAAAGGGAAGTTAAACAACATAGCTACTTACAAATTGTTCAATTAAACCTTGATACTTCAATGCATACTCACAACCCTCAGTTAACCCAATGTTGGTCAATTGTTCGGTTGGATCTTCTTTGTATGCTAGCACCTATTAGAAGATATCCATGGACCAGTGAAAATTAATTATTTAAATATAAATATCACAACAAATATGAAAACGTAAGTAACATCGAAAACGTAAGTACTCACAAACTTTGTGATCAACCCTTTTCTTCCTTGTTGTCCTATATTATGTGTTGATTTGGTTCCATTTTGTGTTATTTTCTACAAAAAAACAATTGAAAATTAGTATTTAATATGATAAATAAATTAGATGTACATAAAAGAATAAATGAATGATCACATACCTCTGATGCATGTTGTTGTTGGGATGCATCCTCCTATGATGCAATTATGTTCATTTCTTTTATCATCTTCTTGTACACTTTTTTGGACATCCCTACTGACTTGTATTGGCTTTCCCCCCATTTGTCACTTGGAATTTTCATAATCTTCCTGAAAAATGAAAAAACACAATAATTTTTTTGTAAATGGACATGAAAGTAAATATAGCAAAACAAATTAATTTGGTAATTATTGGAACATATTATTGAAAAACATGTTTAGTAATAATACCTTTTATATGATCTTTTTTTCGTTATTGTAAGTTTTTGTTATTGGAAGTCTCATGGGTCTCATTGACCATGGCTTCAAAAATGCTTCTTGTAGTGTACGTATAACCTGATTCTTGGAGTCATTGGACTGATTTTTGTATTGTAAGTGGAAATTACATCTATATGTTCTTTCCACTATATCCCTCAAATCTTTGTACAACAATTTACCCCTCTCATTAACTTCAAGCACCACTCCATATGAACTGGTGAACAAGCCGTCATCATCATTTACATCCTTAAAAAAATTTGTCCTCTCAAGATGAGATTCCATTCCCGTGCTATCGGTCCATGCATAACATTAAAAAAATGTGAAATCAAGTGTTTAAAACTTGTTAGCAGTTAATGTTAAGAAATTTATTTTTAGTAAAATGTCAAAGAAAAAATTAATGTTGATTACCTTTTGATCCATATGTTTCCTCTCTTTGCAACATTTCAATAAAGATTTTATGCTTTCTTATGCTCATATTGTGAACAATCTTATTGAGTTTCTTCAAGTTTTTTCTCTACATGACACACATTAACCAATACACATAATTAATTTAAACTTACAAATATTTTAAATGTATTAAATTTTTAATAAAACTTAAAGAACTTGCCTCCCTCTCTTCTTGGGCTGAGCTACCATTACACTGACTGCAAGAAAATGTTTTATTTGAACTTCTATTAGCCACGTTGTATAAAAAAAATCAGGAATAATCCTAAATAGAAATTATGAAATTTTTATACGATCTAGTATTTTGGTGCATATCATTAAATAGAACGCATTGGGGCGTCAAAAATAAATAAACCCTATAAAGATATGTTGTTTAAAAAATAAACCCTATAAAAATCTATTGCTTTAAAAAGAGGGGAACAAGAAAAAACAACAAGAAAGCTATGACTTCCAATACTGAAGGTAACTATAAAACCCTTTTTTTTAAAACGTGCATTCAAAATAGTTTGAATCAAATAGGGAAACATTGAAATGATCAGTAGAATGAAATCACATACTTGAAATTTCTTCTCTACAAATTTGTATGTGCCATATTGATCCCTTCCAAATTTGACTCTTCAAATAAATCTACCCATTCCAAAGTCTTTCGTGGTAAATCTCTCTTCCACAAATCTTCCCTCTAAATTCCTCCAAAAAATGAAATAATGAAATAATGTTTTAATTTATAAACAAATAAATTTCTAAAAATGACATTCCCTCTCTTTTTTTCACTATATTTTTTCACTTTGTATGTAAAAACACTTAGTAAACTATCTATTTACAAAATTAAATTTGTCGTCAAATTGGTGTGCCACATAGATCAATGTACCCTAGTGCGTATATATGTAAAAATGCATCGATACCAATTTTATCGCCAAAAAGAGAAATTCCAATCTTCGCTATTAAAATCTATAGATACTTTTCTTTGCGGTGGTTCTAACGGAGGTCATGGTTCGGTGAGTTTCATAGTGTAGCGCACCAGTGCATTCTATATATACAGACACATCGGTGTGTAAGAAAATAATTAAAATCATCAATAACTTTTAATATCAAATCCATGGACATATTGATGATGGTTTCGGCTCAAATGCAAGGAAAAGAAGGTTATAATATCAAATGGCCAATACTTTGGATTCCATCTTATTCCATATCATTGCAAGTTTGTCAACTTCTCCCACATTGTTTGAAGTAAGTCTATATTTTATTTATAATTCATTTACCTGATTTAATTTATGTAATTTATGCACGTGCATTTGAATATTTGTTCATTGAATTTTGTAGGATCATAAATCAGGATCAAGTTCGGATGAGCAAGATAGTCCACCAGTGTAAAAATGTTGCAAGATATTATCAAGAGAAAGATACTGTAGGAAAATGTTTGATGAAAATGGACAATTGTTTTACCTTGCCAATTGTAACATGCCATCTTATAGTAACCTGCAGTTTGGGTCAATGATATTACACCATGAATTGGATCTCTTTTATGACACGCCAATGGTATGTGATTGTTCAACATGTAAAGGGTTGAAGAAGAACCCTTGATGTGTCACATTGTCCCATTATATTAATGATCGAATACACAAATTTGATGGTCGAATACCTCCCACTGTGGTCAATAATCTAATAGGTGATATAGAAAAGGCATGTAGGAACACTTCCATATTCTCATTTTTTGAAAAGTTGAAGCTATATCAACTATGTTTCATCCTTAATTGGTCAACCCGTCTCCTTTTTTTGAGTCAATGGAGAGTTCTTATAGTGAGCCAAAGTATGATATCAATGTTACCCAAAACATCACTACTAGGAGATCAAAAAATTTGTATGAACTAAGAGAAAAAAATGTCCAAGTACACACCAAAGTCTGTTCAATTGTTGGAAGGTAGTGTTGGCTTCCCTCTTCCTATCCACTTGCAAAGTAAATACCAAACTTGTTAAAACTGAGCTTTGTATGGCACTTAGCCATTGTCTGTTATGAACCAAATTATATTTTTGTGGTAATAGTTATAAGATTGCCAAGTCTAAAATAGATGTTGCAAATATTAGGTTTATCCTTTCACATGTATCCATTCCTCCCAAACAATCAATGGAAGTTATATCATTTTGTGGTCCTCTTTATAGTCGGTCTGATTGCTTGAATACTCTCAAATACAAACATAACATTTCCATGTATAGTATGTGCATGAATGGTAACTCTTCTTTTGGAAACTTTAATAGGAAAAACTTGTTATATATTTATGGTTGTCCATGAACTCATGGGAACATTGCAGGGTTCATAAATAGTTGTAGGGCCTCATTATTTAATGCAAATTGTTCCTTTGAGGAACACTCTAATGACAAAGAGTTCTTTATGAAAAGGAAGGAATCCATATTTATAGTTTTCAATATAATACATATTTTTTCTTCTTGTGATGAGTTGTTAATAAACTATAACTTTTGTATACCACAAACCACTCGTAAAAAATGCCTTGCATTGGGTCTACCTTTAGACGTTCCCTTGGGGTGTAAGAAAAATATGATTGAGTACTTTTATTTTTGGATTTTCAACATTATATGGATTGGATCATTATATTATTTTTCATCTATCTCAATTATTTTAGAGTGGAAAAAATTGAAGGAATCAACTTGCAAGGTCATTTTAGTGGTAGGTTCCAGTTTGGAAATTAGGGTTCAAAAAATTTTAGAGCCATTTTGAGGCATTAAATGGAATGTTTCGGTATTTTGCTGTCTGAAACTTGTGCACACCCCCTTGATGGTGTTCTACACTCTGAGACATTTCCATTGGTGTATATAGTGCATCAATCCGAGCTTGTATGCAAAAGTTATGCCTCCCGCAAGTTGGCCTACCATGTTGACCACCATGGTATGAGAGGATACCATGTCAACCCCCATCACTCATCCATATGGGGATATCCACGTATGTAATTCAAAGAATATTCTATAAGGTTCAAAACCCTATCACAATTGAGGGTTGAGAAAGTCATAAACCTACCCCTGGACGACTATCAAGCTATGCTAAATACCGGGCCACTAGGATGAGAAGGGGTTCCATTATTTTTCATTGTATCTTGTTCCATAATTGACTAGAGCATCTGAGAGTGATATTCTGAGAGCATAACAAAGGAGGAGAGATTCTATAGAAGCCATACAGGCCACAGGTCAAAGGAAACTCCTTGGAGAGTGCCTCTTTCTTTGTACTTGCATCATTTCTATACTAGAGAAAAGAGAGTAGAACAACTTCACCTTCTAGCTAGGTTTTCTCCTGTATTGGGTTTCCTAGGAAATATCTTGTGTTTATTTGTGGATGGTGTGAATGTACTTTATTGTTCTATATTTTCTGCATTTTATCTATTTCATGTATAGGCATAAAATCAATAGCTAAATATTTTGGAGATATAAAGGAAAATTAACATTAACAGTAACGATATCAATATTTTATTAGATTTGTTGTGACAAACTATTCTAGTGGAATATCCATGAAAAATTACAGATCATATTGGTATTAGAGTAGGTTTTTCTTTTGGGTATTTGTGGAAAGTTTCAGGATCCAGGAATTGACTTACAGAGAAGTCGTAGAAACCCCAACCATGGTGGATGAGTCTGTTCATAACAACCCTTGAGATCTATCATAAGAGATATTTGAGAGACTGGAAGTGCAAGTTTTTGATATCAGTCACAATATGAACCTCCTCATGGTGGATCTAGAAAGCAATATTGAACCATTTGGAGATGATGGAGGATCTAACTCAGAGAATAGATCAGAGGGGAAATCGAAAGAACAGGAAGACTCAAGAAAGGAGTTGTGAAAATAATATGAGAAAGAGTAGTCGAGTTCGAGTTTCGTGAAACCTTCACAATCCCTATTCAATATGGAAGTGAAAGTGGACATAAAGCCATACCAAGGTGATATTGATGAATTAAAAGTGAATCATTTGTTGCAACTAGAATTTTATTTTAGCATTCACCATATAGATGAAGAGTAGAAGATTTCATTTGTTATATTGAAGGTAGAGGGCCATTCTTTAACATGGTGGGAAAGACATATGGAAACACTTAGGATGGAGGTTGATCTGCTAGTAACTAGGTGGGAGGACTTCAAAACCCCCATCAAGTTCCAATTCTACTCTATCAGGTATGTAGAGGACCAATGGATTTGGTGGCACTACTTCAAGCAGAGGCAAGGATAGAGTGTACAAGAATACACCACTAAGTTCAAAAAGATGGCCATCATGCTGTGTATCTCTCCCAAGAGCCCTGATGTACTCCTCAAGTATCTTGGGGGTTTACACAGTCATATACGAAAGCAATTGATGCTCTTCAAGACAAGGAAAGTGGATGATGCATGTGTATAGGAATAGTAATGGAAAACATAGGACAAAAGAAGGTGTAACTAAGTGGTTCAAAACAAAAAGAGCAACAAGAAGCTTCCAAGGAGGGGAAGAAGAAGTGGAACAGGGGAAAATATAAGAATACAACAACCACTACATATCAGTACAAAGATCCTAGCAACCATTGCAATGATTGCAACAATGATGGTCACTCCAAGGAAAAATGTTGGAAAATTCATCCAGAGTTGAACTTGAAGAACTGCAAGAAGGATAGAAAGAAAAATAATATTTTAGCCACATATTCAAGGAATCATGTTGAAAGTAGCTCGGATGTGGTTGAAAATATTGTCTGCACATTTGTACAGAAGGAGGTGAATCTGAATATCCTTCATCACCAGGAAGAGAAGGAGATGACCAAGATCTTCCACATCAATATTCAAGTAGAGAATACCAAGATAGATGCTTTGTTTGACTCTAGCTCACATGCCAATCTCATAGTAGTGGATCTAGTCAAAAAGATTGGATTGGAGGTTCAGGATCACCCTAGCCCCTATTCATTAGGTTGGGTAAGCAAGGATGTTGAGATAAAGGTAAAGAAATAGTGTAAGATTAAATTTGTTATAAGTGTTTATTTTATTGATGAAGTGGAATTGGATGTAGTACCCCTTGATGTATGTGGAGTAGTGTTTTGAGGCCCTTATATGTATATGAGGGATGAAATATTCATGTAGAGAGATAAACAATACCCACTGATCAAGGATGGGAAGTTCTACACCATCAACACACATAAAGGAAAGTCGAAGAAGTCACTCGTAAGTGCCAACCAAGCCAAAAAGTTGATTAGTTCTAGTAAGAAATATGTGTTTCTTTTCTTAAGAGAAAATTAGTCTGATGATGAGTCAATGAGACTAAAGGCGTCGTTGGAGGGGTGTACTAAAGAGAAGAAAAATATTTTTTTGTTTTTCCTACAAGAATACAAAGGAGTGTTTCAGGACCCTAAAGGGATACCACCTAAGAGGGAAGTGGAGAACAAAATATAGTTATTTCCAGACTCCCTATTGCCAAATATTTGGTTGTATAGATAGTCCATTATGGAAGCAAATGAAGTGAAGAAGCAGTTGCAACAATTGTTGGAGTAGGGTGTGATTTAACCAAGTACCTCACCTTGTGGTTCACCCATCATAATTGTTCCCAAGAAGGATGGGACTTGGAGAATGTGTATTGATTATA
>JASDQU010589503.1:52263-64526 GCA_032191745.1 Picea mariana | reverse complement strand
ATTTCATTTCGAAATTTTATGCATATTAATGTTTGCAAATTACATTAATACTGGGAAAGGGCATTAAACATTTTGGAGTGATAAGAAGAAACTGAAACCGGGATTGGGATAAATTGCAGGGTGAGAAAACACTGTGAAAAATCAACAGTGGAGAATGGACAATGAGTTCAGTCTCCTCCATTGCTCATTTCAACTCATTCCTCTTCCTTTGATGTGCAGGATTAAGTTCAATGCAATGGGAGAATCATGGTATGCATGTGGGTTTATTGGGAATGTCTTTGTGGTGTTTTTCAATGTTATTCTCTCTACCTATGTTCTCAACTCTAGCAACAAACAAGCATTGGACGCAAGTCGGGGTGCTCTAGTTGGGTAAGACCCTATCTGGACTCCATGTAACTCTAAGGAAACAATGGCACATTTCCATTGTAGTATAAAAAAAATTGTTTTTTGCAAGATAAAGGAGGTTCAAAGATGGGTGAAACATTGTGAGAATGATGTTGATAAAGCACAATGCAATATACAATGAACTCCACCATTCGCTAGAATGATCATTGGAAAGAAGAATTCGATAGGAATCTCAAGGTAGAAAATAGGGTCAAGGACCATTGTGTAGTGGAAACAACAACACATATTATAGAACTTATGGAAATGGAGAATGAGGTCATTTCCTTCATGCAAATTCGCCACCAGAAATACCTGGAGTTAGTGTCTAAGATGGGTTCTTTGTAGTCTCTAGTTGGAAGTATTTCGGTGAACCTTAACCTCCCCCAACATGTTGTCTCGTCTCCTCCCCGACCAAACTTTGTTTCCTATGGGGACTCCTTCCTCTGTGATTTTTGCCTAGCCAATGAGGAGGATATTGAGATCATGCATTCCTTGAAATGAGCACTAGGGGACACCACATTTGAAGTCAACCATATAGCTCATGTTGAAGTGGAGATGCACTCTGAAGGCTATGGAAACTCAAGTGGGCCTGACTATTAAAGCCCATTCAAGGACATAATATCTAGCTTTTACTATATTTGGTATGTTTTGTTGAACATTTTTTTTTTCTATTTCACTATGTAAGGAAGTACACATGTTAGACTTGTAAAGAAAAGAACTGAAAGGTCAAGAAAAGGGTGTTTTGGATGTTAAATTATATGTTTAGGATAGGAGGCTACGACTAGACTCAATTTTGTATCACAACATTGTTTGGACTAGACGCAACTTTTTCTAATATAAAACCCATTGTTGTGAAAAAATAAGATGAGTTACATCAAACTATGATCAAGAAGGATCATTGTAATCAGAGCATAATAAGTAGAGAATCATCTGTAGAAAAATCCTTGGTAAGTAGTAGTGGAAATGATTCTCGAGATAAATAGAACTCCACCAAACATAGCATTTGCATTGGTAGGATCATATAGAGAATATACCAACATATGGGCCCATGTACTTGATCCAAAAAAATCTAAAATGCAACATTAATGATGTTGCAAATTAATCAAGGGTTTGGCACAACAGATAAAACCCATATGCAAAGTGCACAACCTCGTGTGCACTATAAACTATTTGAGTAGTGTCTTTGAAAATATCATTGTTGCAACATGTTACTCTTACAAGTTCTTCAATTTGCTAAAGACAACCCATGTGAGACTTGGAGACATATCCCTCCTTATGACAAAAATTGCATATATGTTTCTTTCTTCTCTAATCAACCCAAATATAAGTAGCCATGTTTACTAAAGCAATTGTCCATTTCAATTCCTTTATGTTTAAATATTATGTGAATAGCTATGCAAAACGTCACTATGAATAGACCCAAATAAAGAAAAAAATTACCAATATCTTCTAGCAAATGTGCAATTTACAAGATCTCAACTAGGATGATGCAAGCCTTCGTTGAAGAGTGCAAGCGAGAAGAAAAAAATACATTGCAAAAATGAACAAGGATGGTGTTACGTTTGAAAGGGAGTTTATTTTAACCCAAAACCACTAGTTTTGTAGCGCTTAGGGAAATGACACTAACCAAAAAATATCCAAATCAACAAAAATCAAATATCGATGATGACATTTTGAATTCTCCACAAGCATTGTCTCATAGATGCCTTCCATTTTATGCTTAGCTCACTCACATCAAACAATATCGTGCATGATAGACACGAGGTRCCTTGTTCTGTTACTTCATATTGAATGATAATGTTCAATGTTTTGGGCATGAAAATGGTAATCATGGGTTGAATTGGATYATGGTTCAGGATGCTTTGAATTTATACCTTTTGTCTTGTTTCAACTTGATGGTCATCATCATCTCCTAGTCAAGKGTTGTCGCTCTTGAGAAAAGTTGTACTATTGGGGGGSCTTGATAGGGGTAGTGTGTCCATATCATAATTCATACATAACACACCATCTCTCCCGTCTTCGTTATCCCTTCTTTTGGGTTGGTTGTCATATGTTACCCGTAAAGGTTCATGCCTCATAATCCCATGAGAAGGAGCTAGAATGCTCRAGGTTGATGTAGCTTGATATATACATAAAATATAGAAAGAAAAAATTATAAAACTCAAAAAGAAAAGAAAAGAAAAGAAAAAATAAAAGCAAAGTCAAAAAACAAGAAAGAATGAGAAGCATGAGATTTGTCCCCTCGCTAAGAGGGCATGAGATTTGTCCCCTCGCTAAGAGGCCATCACCCCAAGTYCTATGCAATGAATGCATACCTAACAAAAGGACTTTGCAAATGAAAATCAAAAGCCAAAAAATATTGAATGAATAAAGAAAAATCCAAATAGGAGTTTTGAAAGACATAGTGTCGAGGAAAGGGAAATTTGTTGMCTAAGCACTTCCTCATACAAAGGCGCTCATGAGAATGACTATCATACATAACCTTTCATGACTATGCCACCACTCATGAAGTAAACACCAAACCATATCTTATGTCATTACACAATCTCCTTGATGGGTTTCTTGGGAAATACTCTTCCTAGGTATTGGCACATATAATAGGGGTTAATAATTATCCTCCCATATCTAAACTTGGCAAATCATGTACCTTTATGAGCTAGTGTGAAGTTTGAAGAGGATACTTAATGTGATCTATCTAGTGTATTTTTCATTGACATGGCTCACTTGATATGTTGTATTTGACTTGTGTACATGCGTTTGGTTTTCATGGATACATTGGATTACATTAGTTCCTCCTTGGACGATGGATTTCACATGGCTACCTACTTGATTGATGCCTTGGTCCATTAGAAGACGATGAGGGGCTACTAGCACACTTGATGGAGTTCATCCCACTACTTGAGAGAGGTCATTCCATTTATTTAGGGGGACGTTGAGCCTTATGATAGCATGGCTCCTTTGTTGAGACACCCTAGCTCCCATGGGGTATGAGTTGACCCTTTGATGATTAAACATTGCACATTTTCATGATGATTTGACACCTATTGATGGGACGTTACACCTTTTTTTTKATGATATTGCACCTTTTGAGGAGACATCACACTTTTTGGGGATGATATGTCACTTGGAGATGAAACAWTGCACCTCTTGGAGGGAACATTTCACTTTTTGAGCYCCCTAAACATCACTTTGGAGTGATCCATCCACTTTATGAGGCCATTCATGCCACACGTGTGGCCTCTAGCATGCATYTATGATGAACGATTTGGAATTAGAGCATCTTTACTTCATCTTGGAGGCATTGTTGGGGGTCTTAGTGACCTATCCACTCTTGTATTATGGATATTTTATATMTTGTTGCCTTATCTCGAGAGTTTGTGAGAGATAAAGGCATTATTTTATGTTTTTAGGGATTTTGATGGATGAGAAGGGTGCTTGAACTCTCATATAAACAAGAGAAACACATCTCACTTGTAAATCGTGCTACTTGTGGAGAATTATCACTACTTGTCTACTACTTTCTCTCTTATGCAAATCACTATGGATGGCTAAGTAGAGCAACTTTTTGGAGCGGATATCTTGTGGATGCTTTTACTTCTTCATGGATGGTCATTGCTAGGGTTTTGATGTATGACATATTTATCGAGTAAGTGGTCTCACTTAATCTTGTGGTTTTCTTCATGAATGAATGTAAGTGTAATGATTATTCTCTAGTGATGGATGTGCATTCTCTTGGTCCTTTCTTGAACAAACCCTTCTTGTCAAAAGTTTTGGAAGGTTACTAGTGAAAAACCTTCCCTTGAATTATCTTTGAAGACATCGTAACATACTAGGAGGATCTTCTAGGGTTAGTAGTCAACAACCCTAGATATCACCCTATATCCACTTACATCTCTTCAAAGGAGTCTTTAATTGACCCCATATGCCCAAAAAAAAATAGTAGGAATTAGTATTCTCCTAATACTCAAATAGAAAATTCAAATTTCAATCTATATTTATTGTTTTAGTGTTAATTTAGTGTTTGATAATAGAAATATTTTCATTTTCAGCCATAAAAAAGCTAGGCGTTTTGGTATTTGTGCATATACTTCATATAAAAATCACCTTTAAACCCTAAAATTGTTTTGTTGATTTTTATTTCCACCTAATTAGGGTTGGATGTCTATGGCTTCTTGGCTGCTATATTCATCTATATCTTCAGATTTGTTGGTTGTCTAAAACCCTAGTTTAATCCATCATTTAGCCCCATCTTTCATTTGTTTACTATTTGTTCAAGGGCTGAATTTATTGTTGATGTCATAACTTGTATTGTTGTTATAATTCACCATCTTTCTTTCAAATTTTACAACAGCCAATAGGTTTTCCTTCTTCTGTAGTGTTTAGGGATCCTCTTGTGGTAAAAATTGACATGATAAGCCTTTTAAATTGCCCTAGATCCTCATCCATCCAGATCTGGAAATTGCACAAACTTAGCACCTTGTCTTTACCTTGATTATCTTATTCCATTGGTGGTAGATTCAGTAGCTACACGGGAGGCCTTAGACTTGATTGTGTCTTTCCTAGGGATTCCTTGAGGCTACTAGGGAAGCCTCCCTTGTGTTGGATCTATTTGTTCATTAAAACGAGATAAGTTGTTTCCTAGGTGATAGTGGTGACATCTTCTGATGTTCCACTAGTCTTGGTCTTTATAAAAGCTTTGCACTTGGGTGCTAGATTGTGTGGTAACATTTTGGCGCCATTGTCGAGAAATGAACTAAGTATTTCTCCTTAAAAATACGAATTTTATGCTTCAGCCTACTGATGAGTAGAAACCAAAGCCTTATCTAAGTTTACTCATCTAGCAACTCCATTGAGGGAAAAAGCCAATTTCCCTATGCAAATTTTGAAGACTATGTGTTTGTGAGGTGAAACAAGCATCATTACGTAGGCATTTGAAATTCACCTTGGTGACTCCACACACACATGTTCAATATGAGGTATTGTATTGTATTTTCAAATCTCATATCAAAATGCATATGTTCAAGTGAAGAAGAATGGCACCATGGAAATTTCATGAGCAATATAGTGTTGCTGATATTAAACGAATTCTTGGGTACCCTAATCATTTTTGTGCAAAATGGGTCAAAAAATTTCCAAAATTTGATGATGATSCTCTTTTGGCTATTTCCCATGTTATAAAATACTTGAAATACACTTCAGAAATCAATGTTGTGCATGAGGATGTGTTGATGAGACTATTTTCTTATTCTCTTGGAGTAAAACAAATGGATTGGGTTCTACATTCTTTCAAGTYGAAGAGTATATTTTCTACTGCAGATTTCATTGAAAATTTCTTGAGTGTTGGGGTCCAAGATTTTATAGGTATGAAGACACTTTTCAAGATCTGATAGTAACCCTACAAGAAGCTCTTCTTAACCCCATTGAAAATGATGAAGAATTCATTGAAGAACAAGGGCATGAAGACGACGCTAATGATAAAAGTCATCAAGCACATGAAGAACATGATGAAGAACTTCTTCACCCTATACATGAATATTTTGATGGGGACCTTGAAGTTCAAACACTCCAGGTTCCCATTGAAGGATTACAGCATGAAAAGCATGAAGATGAAGGAAGTTATCAAACATTTAAAGAAGAGAAAAAATTGCATCGTGAATCCATTGAAGAAGACCTTGATGAAACATCCCATCCATTGATGAATCTCATCAATATATTGATGAGATTCATCAATAATATGCATTTTCAAGGTTTAACATTCATAAAGATGTTGAATCTCGAGTAAGTGGTCTCACTTTGTCTTGTGGTTTTGTTTATAAATGAATGCAAGTGTAATGATGTTTCTCTAGTGATTGTTGTGCATTCTCTTAGTCATTTCTTGAACAAACCCTTCCTGTCTAAACCTTTGGGAGGTTACTAGTGAAAAACCTTCCATTGAATTAACTTTAAGACCTAGTAAGATACTAGAATGATCTTCTAGGGTCAGTAGTGAACAATGCTAGATACCACCCTAGATCCATTTAGATCTCTTCAAATGAGTCCTTAATTGACCCCATCTGCCCAAAAAAACATAGTAGGCACTAGTCTTCTCCCAATAGTCAATCACAAAACTCAAATTCCAATCTGTATTTATTGTTTTAGGGTTAATTTAATGTTTGATAACAGCAATATTTTCATTTTCAACCATAAAAAACTTGAACGTTTTGATATTTATGCATATACTTCATCTAAAAATCATTTTTAAACCTTAAAATTGTTTTGCTGATTTTTATTTCAGCCTACTTAGGGATGGATGTCTAGTTGTTGGTTGTCTAAAACCCTAGGTTAATCCATCATTTAGTCCCATTTTGCATTGGTTTACTATTTGTTCAAGGATTGAATTTATTGTAGTTGTCATAACTTGTATTACTGTTGTAATTCACCATCTTTCTTTCAAGTTTTACAATAGCCAATAGCTTTTTCTTCTTTTGTAGTGTTTGGGGATCCTCTTGTGATAAAAATTGACATAATAAGCCTTCTAAATTGCCCTAGATCCTCATCCATTCAAATATGGAAATTGCACAAACTTACCACCTTGTCCTTACCTTGATTATCTTATTCCATTGGCGGTAGATTAAGTAGCTACACAGGAGACCTTAGACTTGATTGTGTCATGCCTAGAGATTCCTTGGGGCTACTAGGGAAGTCTCCGTTGTGTTAGATCTCTTCACCAAAACGAGAAAAGTTGTTACCTAGGTGATAGTGGTGACATCTTCCGATGTTCCACTAATCTTGGCTCCTTGTGAATACTTTGCACTTGGATGCTGAATTATCTGGTAACAAAGCCAACCTGTGATATAACCCCCTCTTTTTGCTATAAATAATACTAATTTGCATTCTTCTGTGATAATCAATTTTCTTCTTTGTTTGCATTTTCACTTGTGGAAGAAAAATTTGGATAAGACAATTTCAAATCAGGTAGGAACCATCATCAAGGTTAGCTTTGTTCAGCATCCTCTGCATGAATAGGATATCAGGATATCCACAAGTAAATATTTTCTGGATCAAATCTGTTGGGGTTCTTTTACATCCATGGCAATGACTTGAATTGTTTATGACAGAGATGGTATGCAGATTATCTGTAAAAGGCCAGCTCATACACAGTTGAAATTTGGCATGCTCAAAACAATATGGAATGCATTGACAATGCCTTGATGAAATCTGCAGCCTAAGTTCAACATTTTTCCAAAGCCAGATAACAGAAACAAGTCCTTGAAAGAAAGCCGACAAACAAGAGAGCAACCATAAAGAAAACTGCATTGCATTAAAAACTTTAACTAGAACTTTGATATAATTATCAAAGTAAGATATATATTGAAGAAACTGTAAAAACTTAACTACTTCCAATTTCTGGTTTTGCAATGGATTGTACGATAAAGCTCATGCACAGGGAAATAATTCGGATTATGTAACATCTAAAATAAATAGAATAGTATTGAAAAGAAGAAAAATTATAAATGCCCGTCCAAGTTTTTAAAGCACAACCAAGAGATGTGTATAAGGATCACAACCTCAAACAGCAAGTTAAATAAGTTAACTGTTACAGTATAAATGAATAATAATTAGACAACCTCAAAATCACTCAAGAAGCAGTAGAGGTTAGACATGAGAAAAAGTCTATCAATTACTTTGAGTAAGAGCACTGACAGCAATGTCAGAAAAAGAAAGAGAAAAATCCCAGCCGTTCAAGGCCGGGGTGGTTGCTGATGGACCTATTAAATGAAGTTATATGAAGTGAATTTAACTGGTTTGTGCACTGGGTACCAAAATTATATAATCTTAACCAATATGCTAACATGTAGTCCTTACTTACTGTTCATCATGCCGATCATATTCTTAAACATTTCTGTAGTTTTTTTCCATGACTTATACTAGAATCATGTAGTATACATGAACTACATGTTGTCGTTAATATTCAACCGAAAACCACTTCCCCCAAAATGAGAATCTGAGCAGGTATGAAAGTTTTGGAGGAAATAAGAAAGAGGGCCAATAAAAGCATTCATTCTATGTTTCAAAACCTTTACTGGACATCTGTGATACATAATGCATTCTTATCATGCCACATTATACATGGATGATAGATTCCCTTCCATGGAATCAGAACACTGATGCAGATTAAGAGAATTTTTTTTATAATCACTCGGTAGAAACTTCAACATGTTCTTCCTCTGTACTATGTCTGGTAGTGTATCCAGAAAATGCAAATCATGTATACTTCATCTTAATGCGAGAAAGGGAAGTTGATTAAACTCATTACTCATAATGGTCCCTATTGTGCACATGACAGAAACCATAAGCAGAATTGTAATAGATAATAACATGAGATATAAAAGGAATTCAAATTTAAAGTATTTTCAATAGATAATAACATGAGATATAACAAGAATTCAAATTTAAAGTATTTTCAATGTATAAAGAAGGTTTTCATCTATATATTAGCCACGAGAATTTATCTGAAAGTGTTCCAAATATACAATGATCAACCCAGATAGCTGGCAAGTAAACACAAATGAAAGCTGGCATATATTGTAAATATGCAAGCCCTCTCTGGAGGGTGACCACTGACAACATAAGTAGATGTTAAAAATACAGTGTCACATACTAAGAAGTTTCCACAAAACCATTCACTTTGAGAGTAATACTACCCATGAAACTTTTCATCGATAAGCATTCACTGTAAGCTCTTAGGTGTTAGTTGAGCTGTGAACGTGACTACGTTTGCTTTTCTTTGAAGGAGGGGATTCAAAAAATTGGCGAACTGAAGCCATGGGATTAACCTGCAATTCAAATATTCACTTTCAATTTTACAGTGCACTCTGAGTACACAGGAACTCCCAAAAAAACTTTACAATAGTACGTTACTTATAGCCCTATACATGATAATAATAGATATTATAAGTTGATACAATAATCATGTTCAGAAAGTCTAATCCAAAAACTGTTAGATAATCATGAAGCAATTACAAGTATCAAGTGCTGTTTAGAAGTGGCCTACCTTATATCGAGATGAGGTGGACCCTGATTCTTTCAGGGAAGCAGAAGCTAGATCCTGTGCATTGCATTGATCCAATGCATCAGCTGTTAGTTGCCATCCACAAAAACCTGTGTTTTTTTCACCAGCCAGCATTCCTTCTGAAAAATGAACAGTAACCCATGGGCAGAAATGTCGATGCTGCTTGATGGGATCAAACTCCATGCCTTTCTCCCATGTCTTCTGTTCTGGATGTCGCCCTGGAAAATGGCATAAATAATATGAGATGGCTAACTATTCATACATAAAAAAAATAAAAATAAAAATTGATACCATATTTCTGTTAATATTGAACAACACCCTTTTCTTAATTTCTTCCATTAAATCCCTTTCTTCTTCCCCCCGCCATCCAATATACATTAATGATTCTTTCCATTTATTTGCAAATTAATGCTTGCAGCAAATCCTGCACCTGCAGAGGCTTATTTTCTTCCATGTTTAAACTCTACTATTCATCCTGATTAGTTCTTTGTTTGGAGACAAATCAAGAAGAATATGAATTCTGGGATTCCAGAAACGAAACAAATAAGTTTCGAATTGTTGAGGTCGCAATCTGCATCTTCTGCACCTAGGATCTGTGACACAATTGAAATAATCAGTATGCAGGTTAGCTACCACACTCATAGGAAGATAGCACCACAGATCAGAAGAACAACATGACACTATAAACATTGATCTGTGCAATTTCCAAGGGTTTATTTGTTAGGAGGTCCCTATAAGTGCATTTGTAGGAATAGCCTGTAGACAGCCACCACCCCAACCACTCCAGTAGGCACCTTCAACAGACCTCCGTATAAGAGCATCAAGATGGCACAAAGGACCTCTTCCAATCTGACATTTGATAGTTGTGGGCATAATAGAAATGAACCCTTTGCCTCACTGCAAGAGGGTCCTTGGCATCTTCTCTCACCCAACAGATATTTGGCAATTTTATATTATTGGGCAAGAAGTGATCTGGAATGGATCTGCAACAAAGATGAATGGTTGATGAAAAGCTCAGTACACAAAAAGTCTGTTGAGTTTTGGTACCTTGGGAAGTGGTCCCCTAGTGTTATTGAGTGCGTAACACTAAATGGGGGAAAAGTGACCCTCACTGACTTTACTTTATGCTATAAAGTCAAAGTAACTTTATGAGCTTCTAATCATAAAGTGACTTAGGAAACTTAAGTTAAGGGGGAGAACTAATCTCCACCCTTGATCTTGTTTGGCTAAGATCTAATCCTAGCCATTGGTTCCTAGGTTAGCTTAAGGATGAGGCTAAACGTGAAGAGGAGGAGGGAAAGGCATTCATTGTTCACTTGTTGAATTGAGTGAGGAGAAGAGGAGAAGGTTGGAGAAGAAGGCAAGGGGGGCACACCTTGAGAAGAGGGCGCAATAGTTCAGCAAGAGGGGTGCACTTATTGTTGAAGCTTGGCACACCTTGAGAAGAGGGCGCACTAGTTCAGCAGAGGGAGGGCGCACTTACAGCAGAGAAAGGGTGCACCAGTTCCTACAGGAAGGGCGCAATTACATCAAAGCAAGGGCGCACCAGTTCCTACAGGAAAGGTGCACTTACAGCAGAGAAAGGTCGCACTAGTTCCTACAGGAAGGATGCTGTTTCCTAGGCATACAGCTGGCACAAAATCCAAGAAAGATTTGGCAGCTAACCAGAGATAAGTTGGCTGTAATCTTTGCTGTAAATTTTTCCTTAAGAACTCCATAATAAATTCCTCTTTACTGGTTTTCCCCATGGGGGGTTTTCCAGGGTCATGTTGACCAAAAATACATGTGTTAAATTCTTGTGGTTTGCATATTTCTTTATCAGCATTTAAAGTGGAAAAGATCTAGAGGGTATTTACTGTCATATGCCCTCCCCTTTGATGCCCATCATAGGAGGAACGTAATGGCTTAGGGGGCTCCCCGTAGGCCATAGTCCCCAACCAAAGGGGGGCCGTGGGCCTTAAATAGGCACAAGGAGGGAGCGGTGGGTTTAAAGGTATCCACTGGGCAGAAGAGAAGGGGTAAAAACCCCAACGTAAGGGATATGCCACCAATGGAAGGTAGAAGACCCTAACTTGGGAGATAAGACACCCCAAAAGAGGGATCAAGCAAAAAGAGAAAACTATATAAACAAGGGTGGTTCATTTGAAAACACATAAGGAATTTGGTTTGGTATCTCTGGTCTTTTGGGAGGCGCTGCCTCAGTCTTCTTGGAGGGTTGTTTAACCCCTTCTCTTGTTGAGTTTCAGTGGGTAATCCTCGCCCTAGCTCAACCTCCATTCATTATCTGCTACAACAAATCAATTATTGAAGGTTTAGTGGTGCGTTGAAGGATCTGTGGTTCTACCAGAGGGCTGAGTCTTTTCCAAGAGGGGTCGAGCTGCTGTTTAGCGTGTGGGAGGTTGGCAGAGGAGCCGTGGAGTAGGCCGCAACTGGCAAAGAGGGGTGCCGCCATCTGTTCCAGGTCTGTCCCAACCGCTAGAGGAGGGGCTGAACCTAGACCTCTTTGCTGGGAGCAGGCTGAGGCAGGGTTCGAGTAGTCCGAGCAGCATCAGCCAAGCTTAGTGCAGGCCGAGGGTCCACCGGAGCTGCCAGGAAGGACCAGAACATTGCTGGGAGACTGCTAAGGCCAGGTTTCTGTTCTGCTGTAGAATCTAGGGTTAATTCCACTAAATTTCTGTTGTAAGACTATAACTATCGGTTTGTTATTGGACTCTGTGTTGAGACAGCAGCCCTTAGGGGGTTTACTGCTGGGTTTGGATACTGTTCATTACTGGTTTGGATACTGTTTATTGCCGGTTTGAATATTGTTCATGTTGATGATTGCAGC